>JAACJM010000283.1:0-104688 GCA_013368315.1 Tetrapyrgos nigripes | reverse complement strand
GAGAGTCAAAACTCGATTGAGTCACTGTGTGGTTCTTGGGATGGCTGAAGAGAAAAAAAAATTGTGAGCGCTCAGTTTATCAGAGAGAGAGAACTTGTACTTACAAAAACAAAGTTCACAGTATCACCAGGCTGGCAATCACATATTCGGGATAGAATACCAAATTGCCATTGGGACCAACAGCGACGTCATAGTTGGTGGCGAAGGCAGCTGTCGCAAGAGACAGAGCACTGGCAGCGAGGATGAGAGTCCGAGTCGTGCTGGAGAGCATGGTACCGGTTCAAGTTGATTAGAAGAATTTAAGGTTTGTAATCTGACACTGGAAGGGAGGGAGGGAAGGGAAGAAAGAAGGTGAAGAATTCAACGAGTCGGAGTAGTACTCCTTTATAGTCCCAAGCTTTGTGCAACTGAATGCGTGGCGCACGATTCGGATTGAGGTAGTGAAACGATAAGAAAAGAATGAAGTATACTCACTTTGAAATTCAATACAAAGGCTTAGGCCTTAGGGTTCAGGGCGCTGAACCCGAGACCCCGCGAGAGAGTTGGTTGACTTTCCCTTATTCACTGCACATGGCATTGGATGGATGGCTGTGCGACATAGGGAGATTGTGGCCAGAAATGGCAACTTCATTGCTGAGCGATTTTCGCATAGCCTTCTGTATACGTACACCCGCGGATCGTCTGGCAGGGACATCGGCGAATTAATGGAATGGCAATGATGGGCGTTCACCAGTATGTATGTGCCAAGTATGTGCGAGTCTGCGATGTCGTTCGCAATAGCCTATATGATTGCAATTGCTTGAGCCTTGGACGTGCAGAGGCTACATAATGAAACAGAGCACAGATACAAGTTTTAAAGCCGGCTTAGCCTTGAACGCCGAAAACAACGGTAGCAGTACGGTTACGGTACTGGTACAAAAATTGTCGAGGCTGTACCCCAAGGCTCATAAGTAATTAATGCAGTGAGGTCTTTTCGCGCCACCCGCGCACTGAGTGTTCCTACATAGTTTATTTATCGCTCGGGGACCTCGGGCACGAAAATCTTTGACTCGGGGAGAAGTTGACTGAACGATTTAAAATTTAATCATGACCTTGCAATTGCCTGCATTGACATGTATGTAACGTTCGCCCTGGATCGATACCTTTCTTTTAAGCAGAGATACGGTAGACGACAAGTAGAGCACAAGACCAGAGGCTTTTGACGTGCGTACATGAAAGACTGATTACTCAGGAGGAACGTTCTCGACGTCGTGATGGTTTATGAACAAAGAGATAGGTAAATGGCAATGAGGACCTGATGCATATGGGTAACAATAGAGTGAATGAAAAATTTTGCGTTTGGTTTTCATCGCAGCTTAAAATTTTCCTTTGTCAATTTCAGAATTACGATCCTAGCCAAGCCCTTCGTACTATCGTCCTCTGTAACCTCATTCGCTACCTCAACCTCAGGATCACTCGCCCCGCCTTACACTGTAATTCGGCATGTTCGTGAAGGACCACGCGTACCGTGTATTTCTATCTATTTGTCTATCTATGTATCTGTGTGCAGCCAGATCATCTTAACTCAGTACTCAGCGCGCGTATATACATGGTCACGGTAGACATCATCAGTCTCAGTCTGATTTTCGAGACTATGTACTTTAATTTGAGACTATTCATCCGTGTCGAGGTCGTTACACAAAAGCATTACATGAGCTTGTCTACGTACAACCCAACAAGCCGAAAAGCCGGGCCTTTGAAACTACTGGTGTTCACGACATATGTGGAGAAAGAAAGAAGGGCAGAGAGAAATAAAGGAGCAAAAGGGGAAAAAAAGTGTGCAGAGAAACTTTGGATAAGTAGCAGCAACTTGTTTCGATCAAGTGACCTCGGGGTTATGGGCCCCGCGCGCTCACTGCGCCATGCTGCTATGCTAGTTTTTCAGTTTAACAGGGTATAGTCAGTGCGACGAAAAAAAGAAGACCACCGCCTCGAATCACCATCACCGAGCAACTCCAGGCATGTACATAATCCCAGGCCAATGACTTTGACTCATTTCGGACCCTCACCTCATATTACCAAATACCCGGGTGTATACAAGCCGGTAAGCGATCGTTGATCCGCTTGTATACAAGACGATATCTCTTACCTTCCCCAAGTCCGTTAAAGTTGGGGGCCTTAGAGAGGGAGCAGGGATTGGGTAACGCTGGGTATAGGGAGGTACCAGTACAGGTAAGTGGTAGAGACTGGTACATGTGGGAGCGAGGCTGGGCGCTTTCCCGCCATTTCCTATACATCGCACTGACGACACATCGCAGCCAGCGCGTCGTCCCGCCCTCTCGTCACTGTCCCGCCCTACCATACTATGTAAGTACTAAATAGCTAAAATATAATAAATTCAGAACAAGACTATACGGGAGCCAATTAATGCTGTTGTCGGTGTCAGCGTTGCAACCAGCAAGCGACCCATCCAACACGTCCTCTTCTTTATCCTCGGAGTCGTTGCCGTCGAGGAACAAGGCAGAACTCGGCAACGTCCGGATGTACATATCTGGACGTCTTACACAAGCGAATTAGCCATATAGGGAATACGGCGGTAACGGCGCGTGCGTCGGGATTGCTCGTCGCATTGCGCCTTTGTCAATGCAACACGATGTTGTGCACAAAACATTAGATATCTACGGGGAATGTTAGTATGTAGTGTATCTTTCACTTAGGTTATTATTTTATGGACGTAGAACCGAAAAGCAGTACATATTTTTTAAATACAGTGGTAAGTGTAATGCGGCATTCCGGCTTTAAAGAGATGTATCGTAGTATGAATATCCATTCTAAACAGTGTATACATCTGTTTGAATCCACTTTACCCAATGGCGGTCAGCGCGCCACCGTTCATTGCTGATATAGTGTCTGTCCGCCACTGTACCTTTGTGACAACGGCGAGCCCATGACTATCAATATCTATATCCTAATTTCTGCGCTGAAGAGTTCCAATATGCTCTAGGTTCCATTATATGTAATTCTGTGCATTTTTGAAATGATTTAGTGCTCGAACCTGGAATGTTACTGTTTCGTGTTAGCTTTCCTATGTACTTCATGATACCAAAGTGTTCTAAGAGTGTGACATACCCAAATGACAGTGAATTAGCGGGATGGCATATTTGAACATTATATAGTGTATTAGCTACCTTTTGGCCATTTATTTGACATTTTAAACCTTTGGATAAGTGCTCTATTCAAGTACGAATGCCGGGAAATGGCCAAATTCTGAGTCTTTTTGATTAATCCACCAATACCCTGCTGAATACCGATGATCCCACTGAAATAAATATTCTACATATACCCGTGCATACTCAAAGCATATTCCGTCAATCTCCGAGGCACATATTGGCCTGTTCAGGGAAGCCGAGTTGAGGCAAAGAGAGGGCGGGTCTGATGGAGAGCGTGGGAAGTGACCTCGGATTTTCCCGAGCAGCGTTGAGGACAGGCTTTTCTCTTGACGTTGACCGCCCTAACAAATGGATACTAGGCGTCCAGTAGTAGGTATATAGCTGCTTAAATGTTTGTCAGAGTCAGAGAGTGGATCAATGCATCATGTGTGCAAGGGCAACCATACTTACTTAGTTTTACCTTGGATTATGTACACTGGCGGTCAGTGTGAGTATGGATATCAATGCAGCCATGTCCATAGATTACCTATGTCCAGTGCTACTAGCTTCACCTAGTGTTGCACCGGCTCAACTCCGGCTCACTCCGGCTCGGCTATGAACGGCTTGATGAAGTCATAACCGTGGCTTGGCTTTCGAGCCATAAACAACTCGTTGACTCCGGCTTGAGCTGAATCGAGCCGCCAGTTATTTATTTGAATACAGATCATACAGCGGCTACATGATTTTGTATACAGGTCTATTAAACGGCTCTAGACCTTGGGTCGTTTCCTGTATTCATCGTTTCAGGGTCTTTGTATGGGGCTCTCTATTTTAGGCTACAAAGCCAGCCAGAGCCGAGGTACACAGAGCCGGCTCATTTTTGTTCGACTCAGCTTGGCTAAACATCGGCTTGGCTCTCAGCTTAGCCGGAGTCGAGTCGAGCCACGTGCAACACTAGCTTCACCTTGATAGACAAATTGCCACATCAGTACATTGTAGAGAGTACTAGTCATATACATGTATACTACAGCAATGTCCTTTGTGATCTACCTGTAGTGACTTAGAGGAAAGCTATCACTATGGGCCTCAATGTGTAAATGAGCGCCATCTTAATGATTGCAAACCTCAAGAGGAAGGAAGGATACAGTGTTCACCTTAAGGCCTTAATTAAGGCCACTCAACGAAGTTAGGCCTTAAAACCTTAACTAGGCCTTAAATTAATTTGATTTTAAGAGAATTTTAAGGCCTAAAATAAAATTCTCTAAATACCCCTGTACTCATCCCAAAGCCTTCCAATGCACCATCATTGGGTATCTCCTCCTGCTTCTTTAGTTCCATATACAAACCTTCTATTCTCCAGCCCTGTTCAGACTTGGCAAGTCTGCTAATGTGGCTATGGCTGCTATTTTGCTTCTGATCTTAGTCAAATCTTGGTTGTACCAGTCTCATATATAGTACTCCTGCATTCCAGAGAGCAATGGACAAAGGCTTTTATTACCAACAACAGCAAGTAAAATGTTGTTTACATCTTTGTATCTCATTTCATTTTCTACTTAAGTCTTAATTAAGCCTTAATAAATTTCTCTGAGCAAGTTAGGCCTTAATTTGTTAATTTGTTAAGGCCTTAAATTAATTTGCCCTTAAGCCTTAAGGCGAACACTGGAAGGATATGGTGGGATACTGTGTCGGCGGCGGGAAATGACGCATTACGACTCGTGGGAACGGACGGAGAGCGCCTAGATGCCCCCGAGCTTTCCCGAAGGTCTCCTGCTAATACCGGCAATGGCACCTCCCCTATAGCTCCCTGCTCCCTATAAGCTCCTATAAGTCCCCCAACTTTAACGGACTTGGGGGAGGTAAGAGATATCGCCTTGTATACAAGCGGATCAACGATCGCTTACCGGCTTGTATACACCCGGGTATTTGGTAATATGAGGTGCGGACCCTCGGGTCCATTGACAATTGTATCCATCCATCCATCCATCCAATCACAAGCCAACGATCTCCGGAAGCAATCCCTGATGTCATCCCAAAAAGGAATCGCCTCAGGCGTCAAAACATTGACACGGTCAGGGGTTTGAAAATTTGACTCGACCCGTACATCGCATCACATGTAAGCCGGTAACTAAACTTTACCGGCCAAATCTCGTTCTGCCTCTAAACTACTCGCAAATTGAACTATTCGACTATACAGTCATCCACCGGCCAATGGCACACTTTGCCGTAATGAGATCTAGGTAAATTAAATCGCAAAACTG
This sequence comes from Tetrapyrgos nigripes, assembly GCA_013368315.1. Taxonomy (NCBI): domain Eukaryota; kingdom Fungi; phylum Basidiomycota; class Agaricomycetes; order Agaricales; family Campanellaceae; genus Tetrapyrgos; species Tetrapyrgos nigripes. The sequence continues at coordinate 99,302 of JAACJM010000283.1, read as the reverse complement.
AGTAGTACATATTTGTTCTACATATAAATTCTCCTTCTTGACAAAGATGTGGATTTTTCAGTGGGGAGGGAGGGTGCTCATCGTCGCTGTCATCGAAATCGAGCATTTGGCACAGAACCACGCGAGCGCATCAGTCACATCACATGCTTACATAACTGTAAGTCGCCCCAAGCGCGCGTTTTTTACATTAACAACGGTTGCGCGTCGTGTCTCAATGGCCTCGGAACCCACTCAAGACCTTCGGATTGGCGTTTTTTCGTGATGTTGTGGACTTTGGATATCATGAAAAACCCCTCAGAAAGCTCCAACCGCTGTTCCAACTCTTTCTCTTCCAATCTACAACAACCCTGACATGACCCTTGTTGCGAGTCCCAAGTCAGGACCAAGAGATACAAAGCTGCTGGGCAAAGGACTCAATGTTGACCCTGAGTATGTGTATAATACCTACATTTCTGCACTATTGCTCACTCGTGCTACAGTGTCCTGTGTCATCTTCCAGCATGGAGAATTCAGAAAATGATAGATGAAGCTTGGAAATCAGGATTCCAGGAAGGTGGGTACATTCATGGGCACATTATTTGAGGGATGTTCTGATAGATTCTTAGCTCAGGCTGAATACCAGCAGCTGTGTGACCATGTTGCTGAGCTAGAGGGAAAGTTAGAAGCAGCTGGAAAGGCAAATAGAGATTTACAGATGACTTTAGAGCAGGAGAAAAAGAATAGTCAGGGTTTGCGTACTTTGGTGGAGAATATCTGTGATTCTCAACTGTCAGAGGCAAACTTCAACTTGTATCATACCAAAGAACGTGTTAAGGAGCTTCGTGAGACTGCAAATCGCGACTCACTGGCAGACTATAGAAGATTAAAACCTTATTTTGGGATGGAGGGTCCATACAACTAATAGAACAGTGTATGTATTAAGCAACTAGAATACCTATTCCTCGAGCTCTTCACTCCCATGATCAGAACCACTGATTTGGCCTTCTTCTTCGTTGTCCTCTGGACTCTGACCCGAAATGCTGGATTTCTTCTTAGAAGCTCTCTCCAGAATGACAGGCTTGGGAACAGGACCCAATTTAATTGAGCCCCACTTTGGTTCTGGTCTTGTACAAATTCCTTTGCTCTTCTCTTCCCTCCACAAGGCCTTGTCTGTAACCCACATTGCATGCAGCCGCTCATTTTCCTTTTTCCTTGCAGCACACAATGCACTCCATTCCCGTCTTGCAGCAGCAATCTCCTCCTTGCTGGCTTGCTTATCCTGCAGCTGCTTGGCCTTTTCTTCACTCTCCCTCGTGAATTCCTCGACACGGTTGACAAATTCTTCGCTTGTCAACAACTTTGGCATGCCATCTCCCATCAAACGGGCTTTCGAGATGTGTTTCTTCATTTCTTCCTGGGCCGCCAACCGCTCATGGAGTGTATCGCAGTACACTGAGTTGAGGACAAGTGAGGATTGCAGAGAAATCGCCGTCTCTTTCAGTGAGTTGTATTTTCTCATGATTTTTCCTGAGCTCCAGCAATAATATTTCCTCTCGCTCAGTTGAAGGTGGTGTCTTCAACAATGCAGCATTCAGATCTGGCTTCATAGGGGAGAATTGGAAGGTTGGCATGCGAGGGAGTACAGCAGTTGCTGCGTCAATGGGTGTATCAGATACAAGGAATGATGTGGATGTTTTCTGTAAGTTGTTTATTCCATCCTGGATTGGCATCATGAAGATGTCTTCATCTGGGTCTATCTGACGTCTTCTTGTAGGGGTTTCGGGATCCTTGAGTCTAGGCCGATGGGTATTCCTGTGAGCAGATGGAGTGGAAGGGGGTGAGTTTTCAGCTTGCCGCTTCTGCATAGCCTGCATCAGGGTTGACACGGTGTGTACAGGACTTGGCTCAGGCACTGGTAGTGACCCTGTAGACGACGTCTCTTTGCTGGACGCCATCATGTCCTTGGTGACTACGTTTGGGTTGTATGGCCACACTCCTGTTTTTGCAAATGCTGCCTCAATGTTTTTGGCGGTCAATGCTTGAAGGTGTGCCTCTCCATAAACCACCAGAAAATTACTCTTCTTGATTTGCTGATGCTTCTCCTGAAATAGCTTCTCCTTCACCTCCCTCCAGTACTGCTTCAAGGGCTTGAAAAGCACAACATCAAGTCCTTGGTAAGACATGGGTACCATGTGCTGGATAGCATGACACATGAATACTATGGGCTCAAGCAAAGCGAAGAAAGCCGGCAGTGTAGTGTGAGTTATGTCCATCCACCAGTAGAAGGCAAGTGTGTCCTCCAGCTTTTTCTTTTGTTTGCTCATGGAAGTCTTTAATCCAGGCAACGCCTATCTCGCCATCTGTCCATCCCTTCTCAGAATGACCAAGCCTATTGCTTGTGTAAGTAATTCATTAACAGTAGTAGTAAGCCAGTAAACTCACGTTGCTTTCATAGGATTGTCCTGATTCCAATTAACCTGGAAATCCTTTCCCTTGAAGATGACAGTTGGGTGTATGGCAGTCCTGTCAGCACAAATGGTAACAATGACTGTCGTGTTCTCTCTGCTCCCACCTCCCTGCTTATGCTGCATTTTTTTTGCTTCTAGCTCCAATTACCCGTATTTTTCGCCCTGTCATCCTCATTAAAACCTGACTCATCGGCACCATAGATGCAGTCTTTGTTGATCGGAGTAGGTTCCAGCTGTTCCACTTCTCCCTCATCCTTGCCCACAGCATCTACAGTCATTTAGTAGTCCTTGAGCCAGTAATTTGAATCGAGTCTCTGATACTCGACACTGTGGAATTAGGCCATTCTTTTTTTTATTCAGTTGCTCCAGCAACCCCTTGAGTACATTTCTAGCTACAGTAAATTGTATGTACAAGTAGTATAGTCGTATAGGAAATATTTTATCGAGAAGGTCCAAATGTCACGCTTTTGGAGTCCTTGAGCCAGTGTGACAAGCGTTATGTAAATGCGTCAATCCTCATCAAAGTCATTCTGTACGTCGACTGGCTCATCCTCTTTGTTGGATTCTTTGTCGCCTTCAACCCCTGTGGCCCCTTCGTCATCTCCAACAACCTCTTGCAATGATTTCTTGCTGGTTCCAAACCATTTTACCGACAAATCCTTCTTGCTGATATGTGTAGGTTTCCTAGGCCAATCCTTCTTCTTAGCACCATTTTCCTTCAGTCGCCGACACTCTTCATTCCACTCGTCAACTGCCCTTTTATGTCCCTCTATTATTTTCTTCCATTCTGCTTCAAAGGCTGCCTTCTTGATCTTCATATCTTCCTTGTTCTTGACTCGTTCCTTCTTTTCTCTGGCCTCTTGTTCCTCTCCTTCCCACTTTTTCCTCTTGAGCTCTAAGATATCCTCAGCTGACCAAATGCGACCATAACCCTCAGAGGGACCTGGGAGTGATGTGTTATCCTTATCTCCTTTATCTTTCTTTCTTTCTTCCTGCGCAACAATGACTCTTTTCATCTTATTTAATTGCAGGTCCTGTAGCACTGCCTGAGCCGCCCAAGCCTCTTCATTCTCCCTATGCACATCAACAAGAGTTTTGGCTTCCGATAAAGCAATGGTGAGCTGGCCTATCTGTCTCCCCATAGGTTCTTTTCTGGTGTACTGAACAGGATCCGATGACATGTTAATCAGGTTCCAATTTGGTTCTTCCATACACTCCTTTTCTTTAGCAATCAATAAGGGAAGGGGAATGGAGGAGCTGTAGGGAGTTTTCAATGTCAAGAATGAGGCTGATGAAGTGGCCGAGAGATTTGATGTAAGTATTCGCATTCATTTCGACGGTGTTTCAGGAGATGATGGCGGCTCTCTAGGACGTTGTAGGGGGCTAGATATTGGAGAGGAGATGCATGCTGAGGTCAAAGGGGTTTCAGGAGGCATAGCGAAAGAAGGATCCAGTGCAAAGGATGAGGGTTCATAGGTACAGAAGCTTTTTATGATTGCTTCAAAGCGAATGAGCTTTTTACTGACTGTGCCTCCGCAGGTTTCATCTGCTATGGCTTGATAACGGACGGATCGAATGGATGCAGTCCCGTCGCTTTCCACACTGCCCTGATCGTGTCCGAATCAAACAATTCATTAAATGCTGTACCGAAGACTCCCATGAAGTCCGCCTTGCTGACTGCCTGCCCATGCTGCTCCTCAAAATTAACAACTGCTTTCTTGAGCTGTGCCTTGAACTTGGCAAAGCACACGATGTCCAGACCCTGGAGTGCATGTGTGCAGTGAGGTGGGTATCCTATTATCACGATGTCATTCTCCAATGCAAATGCAATCACAGGCTCCGTGAAATGGGAAGAATGGCCGTCCATGAACAGTGCCCTGTGTCGACCCTGTGCCTTCTCTCGTGTCTGAGGATCAAAGTGATTGATAAGCCAGTCAATCATCAATTCGGAGCTGGTCCAGCCTTTTGGGGAGGCAGAAAATCTGCAACGACATTGGTAAAAGCTTAACAGTGAGTTCTATTCCACCTACATTGCATTTGTGATGTTATTGTTACACCATGCTGACCACAAATTCGACGCTCTGAAGATTAGAGTTGGTCAGAGTACTGTCCTGTTTAGGCCAATGGTGACTATCCCAGTTGTGGTTTCGTGGTTCCCTCCTCCCTGCTGATGCTGGGTCCTCTTCCCTGAACCACCGGCTACTCGTTGCTTTGCTAGATTTCCCTGGGGGCAGTTGGTTTCGTCCATTCCATACCAATCCTCCAGTAAAATCCCTGCATCAATGATGTTTGTCTTCACGCAGGTGAACCAGTGCTCGACAATGTTCGTGTTCAAGGCACTGGCTCTTTGTGTATCCAGTGATTTACTCCAATAGGTGTGGACGTCCAGATGTCTTGCATAAAATTCATATATCCATGTTCTTCCGACTTTCTCGTAGTTATTGTTGTGGTTTCTAGCTAGAATATTATTTGCGAATTCTTCAATCTGCGCTCTTGTGGGCCCCTGGGCGCAGTCTCCTAGTTCTATGATATGATCTGCGATGATGTGTTCTTCTGCCTCAGTGAGTTTCTGCTTTGACGCATTGAACTCCTGGATAGTGCGGCCTCCTTTCACTCGTCTGCCCAATGTAGACCTGTCCACTCCATGCTCCAGTGCAATCTTCCGTATACCCTTTCTTTTTCAGGTTTTTTCAGCTCTTCCTGGTACTCGCTAATGGCTGCCTCCAGCTGCTTGGCTTTCTTCTCAGATGCGTCATGGGCCTTCTTGAGATCAGAGTGCACTTGGCGCGGCATATTGAATGAGGAAATGATCCAGAGAACGAGGTGAGAGAAATTAAAATCCGAAGGTCATGTTTGGCTGTCACGCTTTTTGTGGCCTAGTTTTCAAGAGCCTCCCAGTGTATTGCTTATCAATCTACTGCCTAAACAAGTATTGGGACATCAAGGGCTAAACATTATCTTCATGATCAGGTAAAATTTTCGGCCACAAAATGCCCCAAAACGATCCCCAGGTGAATCCCAAAATTTGACACGTCTGAAAATCAGTCAAATTGGATGGTTATCTGGGCACCACACCTGCATATCTCACTCATGATGGTCAAGCTCCTCATGAAAGATGAAGGAAGTGTATTTCTCAATAATAGAGTACTTTAGAAGCAGAAAATACAATGGGAACTATCAAAAATATACATATTTTTGTGAGTGGCTCAAGGACTACGACTGACTCAAGGACTACTAAATGACTGTACTCTCTCAGTTTCATCAACATCCACCCAACCCTTGGCAGCTTCTTTCCTACTCTCTTCTATCTCTGGCAGCATAATCTCAGCATCGTCTGGTCCCAAGGCTGGGATAAGGATTTCCTCCCAGTCAATTTCCAGCTACCAAGGTGTGTCTACTACTGCTGCTGGAAACTCATGGTCCTTCCTACCCTCCAACACCTCCTTCAACAGCTTGAAGTATTCTTCATTCATGAAGGGGTTAACAGCCTGGCCTCTCTTGGTATCAAGGTTGCTGCTCCAAAACATCTTGAGACGGCTGCTGTGCTTCTCCACAAAATGAGTTGTCCAATTCCTTCCAACACCTTTCTCTGAAAACTTGTCCCCCAAACAAGATCGGCATATCTTGTCAACAATTTCTTTGAGTCTTTGGTGAGTGAGTGGAAACCCACGAGAAGCCAGTTCAAGAGCATAGTCAATGACAATCTTCTCTTCAGATTGGAGAAGCCAGCCCTGACTGCTGTTAGACAAGTTCTTGGGTGTGCCGCCATTGACAAGACGGAGAAGAGTTGAAGATGACAAGTGTTTTGGTAGGGCTTTCTTTGTCTGTTCATAGTGTTCATTCTCGATGATGATACAGATTTTTTGTAGACCGTGCGGCTTCCTCCCAAGGACCTCTTCAGTGACTCCTGGACCATGTTCCGCTTGGTATAGTGTGACCGCCTTAGCATAAAGAGTGTCCATCAGCTCAGTCTTTTTGCGCTGACGCTTGGTGATAGATTCTGCTCGGCCTACCATGTCATGCCGCCCTTGAGTAATCGAGGATGAAGACGGATCAAGAATTTGTCAATGTACCAGCCGCAGCCATTCCAATTTGATATTTTGTTACCATTTATGGAGCATGACACTTTGCATCTCTTTGCTTTGACCATCGCGTTAATATAGATGTAGTAGTACTCTCCACACCAAATAATGGCCAAGATTTTGCATTAGATATATTCAAAAGTACAAATGTAAAAAATCTTGATGAAATTCTCCCAACTGACTGCGCAGCCTTCTAAATACTGTCTGGCACACCAGTAATCACCTTCTGTATTTTCTAGTACTACTCAGAAGGTGTCGAGACACAATCAAAAGATTGGTAGAATATATAATTACTTGTTACAACTGTATTGAGGCAGGTAGGTACAGCTCGGAAGACATCAGAGTCGTTTGTGTCATTGGCCGGTGGTGTGCCATTGGCCGGTGGATGACTGTAGTATGTATAATATGTAAGGTAGGAAAATATGAACTTTTCCCTCCGTAAGACATTTTTTATCTTTCTCTCTTCTCTGCCCTGACAGCTCGTTTCTCCATCTCCTTAGCCCGCACCTTTGCAACCTTCACATCTTCTAGTGACACTTTGAGAGCTGCATCCTTCGGATCGTCATTTTTCTTGTTCATGGTTTTTTTCTGAGTCTAGCTGTATTCATGGCTTTGGTGCGTTGTTTGCCTACTTGTGCCGTCCTTTTTTTGTAACGAGACATTCTAACTTCACTTTTAGACTTATTAACTCACGCTGCAGAGCCTTGACCTACCAGGCGCGTTGTTAAACGCGTTTTTCGCGTTGGAATGGGTGTAGATGAGCGACGCGACGGTCGCGTCTGGCAGCTTAGTCATCATTTTACCGGGGCGCTGCAACTTGCTCAATAGCTCTTTTTGTACAGCTCCTATTCCCTCCGGATTTTAGGGCATTACTGTAATATGTATGTTCTTTCGTTTAGAGAGAGATTTTGTAGATTAGTCCTCTCATTATTTTCCTACTGGTAATATGTTCTCTTCTACTCGTGTCTTGTGCAATCCGGCTCTTGGGCGCCTCGGTCTTGCCTCTAAGAGGAGTTCTGCACCGGGCCGATGACCAGATATAGAGTGTCAGACTCTGAGATAAGCCTTAGATTTAAACAAGGGCAAACATGCCGCGTCAGAACCGGACTTATTGAGTATTTCTATTTCACATCACGTCACGCTCGTTCCCGACTACCACCACCGAACAAGACAGAGGCTTGCATTTTACATAGGGTGGAGAACTCCACGAAAATAAAACCATAGCATGTCCTCAACCTCTCACTCAAGACACCCCAATAAAAAAACTGTGTCACAGCCTGAGGGTCTTCCAAGGTGTGTAATGTTGAGTGACGCTCATATCATTGTCTTAAATCCCCCTCTCTCCCCTCTGCCTTTTTTTCTCACAGCAAGCAGTGTATATGCATGTCGATTTGAGTTTGAGGTACGTATGTCTATTGCTCTCAACGCGTGTCTCTACTTAGTTTTGGTTTTGTAGTTAATACGGTCTCGAGGCAAGGGGGACCGAAAATTTTGATTTCGTACACTACGTCGAAAAATTTTTTAACGGCCTCTGGGACCCGACCGACCGACCGATACCTACTAAATAGGGAAGGTATGCCTATATATGGAAGGTGCAACGTGATACTGACCTTCCATTTTTGGCTTACCCTTGGCTCGGCGCTGTGCGCCTCGCAGGGAAGCCCTAATCCTAACGCGCTGGGGTGGCCACACGGGTATCTAGACATTGGTGCTCGGGTGGCGGGTGTCGGGCCAACTAGTGAGAAGCAGGGGTTTGGGGGGTCGTGGGGGTCGTGGGTAGGGGTCTCAAGGGTACGGGTATGGATTTCAAAACCCGTGCTGACCCTTACCCGTAAGGCAGACCCGCCGTACCCGCCATCCAAAATTTTGTACCCGTAGTTTACCTCAATATATTCACTACTTTGAGTACATTCTGTGTAATTCTTTAGTACATAGTTCAATAATAGTATTTTGCCACCACGACATCCAAATATGGGTAACTGACACGTCGCTGTTCACACGCCGGAAAGCCTTGATCACTGTGGCTGATTGCTTGAACAAAGCAAAACTGATGTATTCCACCTTCAAAAAATAATATTCCATAGCGAGTAGTTGGATTTAGATAGTTACATTATATATATATACTTGTGAACTGACGGGTTACCCGCCAGGGGTACAAACCCGTACCCTTCTGACGGGTAAGGGTTTTCGCGGGTAGGGGTACCGGTACGCCCAAAAATACCCCGGGGGATATCCCTGCAGTTCACTAGGGCCAACTCATTGGATGTACGCCAAATGGCTCAATCACCTTCCAAGACAGCTCTACTATAAAAGGACCCATAATTACACTGATACAAGCCTGTAAACCATAAAAAATTTTACACTTCCAAAATTTTTTAACGACCTCAATGACCCGACCGACCGACCCCCGGAGTGTACCGGTCCGCAATCCCGGGTCCCCCTTGTCTCGAGGCGGATGCTCTTTAGTATCATTTGCATTATTGGCAAGGCGAGGTACTCGCAGTTACCGAAGGTATGTTTCCCTGGTCTCTTGCAGTTTGCTTGCAGTCCGGCGTTGCTAAATCATTTGTTTCAGTTTGTTTGTGTTTGGGCTCGGGGACTTGGATGATTTGACTTGGTGGATGTGTCGAGGTCGGGACTCGGCAGGAGTCAGAAGGCTTGTTACAGTACTCGCATGTACAGTAGTAGGAATGGAATAGAATCAGATTTCTTCTGGATCTATCCAGACCTGTCCGACCATTTCTGGTGCCAACGACAATGCATCTTTCTTAGCAATGACCGGATGCCGCCAGAAATCTTTCTGAAAAAATCTGGTATACGGAAATTTTCCGACTTTTTTCTGATTCTTTCCGAAACGATTGGCAGGAGCGGTTTTCCCTCTTATTTCCGGACTCGGTCAGACATCGTCGGATGTGCCCGGCATTGTTTTTCACTGGGCTTTGACTTTAAATTTGAGATCATTGAAATGTTTCCTTCTCATTCTTAATACCTCCTCTTCCTCATCCTCACTTTGCCTCTTGCGATTGTTGTTGGTGTTGGCACATCCTCCATCATTAATAAAATTCTTCCTCGCCAACAAGGCTGTACACTAAACCTTGCAGGAAAGGACGTATCTGTCCAGATACCTATAAACACCAACGTTGACTTTCCTTTCCTCGAGCTGGCAACACTCTGTAGCACCCAATGCTTAAGTTCTACTTCCGGTAAACAGCGTACATACATGGCTTCGCACAGCCAGACTTTCATTTACAACAGAACGGACAGCCGAACCCAAGTTATATCATCACATACGTACCAAGTGTTTCTTGCAGTTTCAGACTCAATTTGCGTATTGACTGACTGACGATGACGGTACCGGTCTTGCGCGTTTATACATTGGTATCTAGTAGTCTCCAAAGCCCTGAATTTTCAAGATGGGGAAATGGCTCCGCAGAAGTCATTGATCAGATTGACTACAGGCCTTGGAAAAGTTGTCAGCAGCAGAAGGAAAACCAGGGTAAATTCTGGATTCCGAGGATCGTAAAGAGCGCTGTTGTCTGCTCCTTCTGTAATGTTGAGTCTGGTTTGCTGCAAATGGCAGAAATTTGTAACGTGATGTGTACTGCTGGCCAATCCTATAACTGTTCCTCCAACTCCGAATGCATATGATCCCCATGGAATAGGAACTGAACCAGGATGAATAACTGCAGAAAATCATAAGAGAATGTTAGCTCAATCATACTGAAGATGAATGAGAGATATACATACCTTGAATAGTACGCTGATCAATATATCTTTGATCAATGTACCTTTGATCAAAATATCTGTGATCATTTATGTTGTGAGAGTTCACAGTCTGGCTATTATCATTCATAGTTGTCTGGGTTTGATTGCCATGAACAATATTGACTGGCAAGCTTCAGTTTGATACTAGTCAAGGTAGAGAGAGAGGAACAACATACTTTGAGAACTCTCGCTATTCAGAATTTGAAGTGTTAATGAGATCATGTTTAAACTGAGAAAATCACATATGAGAGACACCTACTATTTGACTGCATATTCGTTGCGAGGGTCTGAATCATTTTGCTGGATGGAAACAGATAGTGACTTCACAGCATGATCACTGAGTGAATCTATGGTTTTCTCTATTAGTTATACTACCTGTTGCTGGTGATTACCATCGTCTTGCTGCATATCTGCCCACACAATGAATGATAGTACTTCAGAGACAAATTCAAGACCATACCTTCCAAGCATAAATATGCGCTGGGTGGGTTATCACACTCTGCTAGTGGCTTTCGAAATTTATCTTCCAAATATGCTGCTGCATCGTTACGGACTTCAATGTCTTCCTTATCTTCATCATACAGTTGGATAACCAGGTCATCGAACTTGGTAAATATAGCGATCACTGGAACTAGACGATGGTTGGGAATTGAGACAAATGATGGATGAAAAAACACAAACCATTTCCAAAGTGCTTCTCCTTGAAAAATCTTTCTTCCAGTTCCAACAAAGGTCTTGCTGCATGAGTCACCAGGCAAAACCTACAATAGCAGTCAATACTAATAATGAAACCAAGCTGGTCAGAAACATACCAAATTGCATGAAGTTGGTCCTCCACATTCGTTGCCTCTGCGCGGTCCTTAATAAACTGTTGGACATCCTCCAACTCCTTCACACCACCTTTCTCAAATCCAGGTGAATCATGGAAGATGAACTGTGGATTACTGGAAAACGAAAATGGCCGGTTGATGTCACCGCGCTGATTAATGGATTGAGTAGGTAAAGACATTAGGAGGATTCCAATCATTCACATCTGCAGTAGGCTCTAGCTGTAAGGTGTGCCTGAAGGTCAGTTTATAATTTGTTCAGACGACGGGAACGCACCAAGTTTCTTTTCTGTTCATCATAGATGCAAAGCTCCTCAGTGGTATTGCAGATTCGCTTCAAGAGCGTCGTTTTGCCAGCACCAGCACGACCAATGACGAGTATACGAAAACGCTGGAATTTCTGTGGAAGCTCCGAAGGGTTTGAGACATGGCGGTCCATGTCAATCCTTGTATTGAGCGAGCTGAATACAGGACTTTATATATGGCCATAGAAGTATAATAATACCTCTCAATCAATCACCATATATCATAATTGAACATTCCTGGTTCGAAGACCACATGAATAATGCTTCGTGTATTAAATCTTGACACCACCATCAGCTTCTTGCAATATGTATCTGCACGGTCACGGTAGACATCAATGATCATCACCATCCGCCTCAGTCTGATTTTTCGAGATTATGTATTTTAATTTGATTTGAGACTCTATTCATGATCATATGTGTCGAGGTCGTTGTTACACAAAAGCCTTGCATGAGCTTGTCTACCGGAAAAACCGGGCACTACTACTGGGTGTTCACGACATATGTAGAGAAAGAAAGAAGGGCAGAGAAAAATAAAGGAGCAAAAGGGGGAAAAAGGTGTGGAGAGAGACTTTGGGTAAGTAGCAGCAACTTGTTTCGATCAAGATAGATAGATAGATAGATAGGATACACCGCTCCGGAAAAGGGTTCCCCGATATGGGGGTACTCTCCGTGGAACGTGACCTCGGGGTTATGGGCCCCGCGCGCTACCACTGCGCCATGCTGCTGTACTGGGGGCTCAGTGTGGCAGGGTATAGTCAATGAGGCTCAGAAGGGCGAAGACCACCGCCTCGAACACCGAGCAACTCCGGAGCATGTACATAATCCGGAGGCCACTGAGTGTGACTCAATTTCGAACCTCGGCTCCACTTCCATCCAATCACAAGCCAACGATCTCCGGAAGCAATCCCTGATGTCATCCCAAAAAGGAACCGCCTGCCTTTGTTATTTGGGCGTCAAATTTTTGACACGGTCAGCAGATTGAAAAAAATTGACTCGACCCGACAATTGAGTATTTCTATTTCATATCACGTCACGCTCGTTCCCGACTACCACCACCACGGCGACACCGACAACGACGACGACGACACCGACGAGGGCGACGGCTGCAACGAAACCCACCACCCACAGCGATAAGCGAGCCCTCCTCGCCTAAAACGGTAGTCCGTCCAAGCTGAAGTAGAACAAAAAGGTCGTGTGCAGTCAAAGCGCAAACTTATTGTTCCACATAAAAACGGCCGTTTTTTTCGTTACCTCCATCATCATCACTCCCAGCAATTTGCAACTTTTTCTTGAACCAACCAACCACCACCACCACCAACAACAACAACGCCAACAATGTCCCAAATCCTCCGCACCTTCAACACCAGACTAACCCCACACACCTCTATCGAGCTGCGTACCTCCGTTCCTGGGACGTTGACGATAGAGCCTTCGGATGGAAGTGTGAGGAGGGAGGTTATGGAGAGAGTGGAAAGAGAGATGCAGGCGAGAGTGTCACTGTCTGAGATTGAGGGGGGACGGGAGCGGGAGCGAGTGGGGCTTGCCGCTTCTGGACCTGGAACTGGAACTGGAACTGGTGAGTCAAATTAGTCCTAGTCCGAGTAAGACTAAGACTAAGACTCGGAGTCGCGTTGAAAGAGAGACTAATATAACCTTGCTCGGAATTGCTTTTTAGGTGCCGCCGGATCTAAACGCGTCCATTCCTTCTCTTCTTCCTCTGCGTCTACTACGTCTGAGGACAACGGCGGCTTCGGCTTCTCCCAACCTCCAAAGAAAAGACCCCGCGTAGAAGAGTCTATGAAAGAGGGAGAGAAGATTGAGTGTAGGATTGATTTTAACGAGGAGGATAGAGAGTATCAGGTTAAGAAGGTGGGTGTCTTTCATCCCATTCTTCGCTTTCGTTCTTCGCTTTCACTCTCCTTTGCTTCTGTTTCTGTTCTAAACTAATCAATCTTCCTCTTACAGGCCCTCTCACTCGCAACTCCCTCCTCAGACCTCCGCTCCTTCCAACACGGCTTTGACCCAACAACGTATAACCCCCACTTGGACGGTCCACCACCAAAGGGTATCGTTATTGATCCTAATGGTGATGTGACCATGTTGGTGCTTACGCCTATGCACTCGGACAACATCTCTGCATGGAGAAATGGTGTCGCCGACTCCAACGAGGCTGCCACTACCAGTACTGCCGCGAGTACCTCAGCCTCAACCTCAGCCTCAGCAAAGTCTTATCCTTATCCTGCACTCGCCCTGGGTTCTGGCCGTCCATCTACATGCTCGTCTTCCAACTCCAACCAGAACTTGAACCCGAATTTACAACGTTCCTGGTCCAACACCTCCATCACCTCAGAAGCTTCCCTCGTCCCCACCGAAATCGAGATCCCCCCCGTAAACTGGGACAACCCGATCGAAGCGAGGAAAGAGTTGGATAGGTTGGCGGTTGGGGTTTGGGATTTTGCGTATGTGAAGGGGAGTGTGGTTGGTGGGAAGGGGGATAAAGACAAACTTGAAGCGAAAGGCAAAGACAAAACGAGTGTCCAAGTCGAAGTGAAAGCCGAAGCCAGAGCGAAGGAGAAGGCGAAGGAGAAGGAGAAGGTCAAAGTTGGACCCGAAGCCAAATTCAAAGAGGACGTCGAAATGAAACTTAAAGACGAACCCAGACCAGCCCCCACAATCTTTGACCCCTACACCTCCCTAGCAACGTACGAGTATTATCTATCCAAGGGGTCTAGTGAGAGTGAGGAAGGGAGGGAGGAGAGGGTGGAGAGGTGGAGGCGTGAGCGAGCGCGTGAGTGTGGTTTGAGGGAACAGAGGGGAAGGGGGTTGAAGAGGGTTGATACGTTACCTATCGAGACGTTGCCTATAAGTGGATCTATGGAGGTGATGCCTTCGATTATGGAGGGTGTGGAAGGGGAAGGGGATGCGTCAACGTCAATACCTCGCACTCGTTCACGGGGGTTAAGGCGTATGGATACGGAGCATCAGACTTTTGGTTTCCCTGCAGAGGGTGATACTGAGGGCGAGGCTGAAGCTACGACGACTACGACGACTACGACTGCGGCTTCGCCTTCGCCTTTGTCCGCAATTCAAGCTTCTTCACCGTTGACTTCGTCTACAGCTTCGACTACGACTACAACTTTGTCTACACCTTCGTCCTTTTCAGCGTCTGGGTCTTCAACTACAACGACTACATCTCCAACTGCTTCTACGTCTTCTTCTACCCCCACCACCCATCCCACTCACACTCCCACTCCCCCCCGTCCCAATTGTCGTCCCACTATACCACGCCCCGTCCGAATCGTCCCCCTCCCAGGTCCCCTCACCTCCCGTCTCCTCTCCCTCCAATTCATCGATCCAGCCGAGATTGAGGAGAGGTGGTTGGATATTGATAGGGTTGCGTTGGGGGGATATTTGTGGGGGTTGGGGTTGGAGCTGGGGTTGGTTGTTCCCAGTGGTAACCGAGACCAAGGCAACGGGAAGGCGAAGGGGAACGAGAAAGACCAAGGCAAGGGAAAAGCCAAAGAGACAGACCCAGAAACAAAGACAACGGCAACGATAACGATATCCCCCAACTGGAACTGGACCGCCACTGGAACGACTTGGTCAGATGTTTTAGATGCTGTTGGGGTGGGGAGTTCGAGGGGGTTGAGGGTTCCTGGGAGGGTGTCTTCTGTTAGAAGGGATAACGAGGACGAGGGTGAGGATGAGAAGGAGAATGAGAATGATGGGACGGTTAACGGTGAAGAAGGTGAAGAAGATGAAGAACCACAAACACACATCCACATCACTCTCTTCGGAACTCGATATGCGATACCAAAGTATTGTACTTTGAGGAATTATCTCGAGAAGCAGGCCAACCTTACCACCTCCCGCCGTGGTACCGAATGGCACTGGCTAACCCCCCATCCGTACCAACGTCTTTCTCTCCTCGAAACTGCTATGGATGATAGACAGATTGTGTCGAATTATGTGCATTTGCAGAGGATGTTTGAGAGGGAGAGGAGGTTGAAGGAGAAGGGGGTTCGTGGGGGTGTGGGTGCGAGTGGTGCTGGTGTTAGTGGTGGTGTTGGTGGTGGTGGTGGTGGTGTGGGTACGGGTACGACAGGTGGGGATAGGGATGGAGACGAGATGGATGTGGATGTGGATGTGGGTATGGGTATGGGTATGAGTGTACCTGGGTTTATCGAATCGGGCATATATGAGGGTGAGAGTGAGAGTGGGGCTTTGGCTAATGGGAATGGGAACAGGAACGGGAGAGGTCTGGAACGGATGGGGACGGTGATGTTGGGCAAAGGGTTGGGGAGAACTGGGACGTTGGGAACATTGGGAGCATTGGGACGTACGGGTACGGGTACAGTGTCTCTGTCTGGGTTAGGAAGGACTGGGACACTGTCGTCGTTGGGAAGGACTGTGACACTCGGGCCAGGGTCTGGGATTGGGTCTTTGGGGACGTTGGATGCGTCGAGTTCGAGTTCGGGGAAGGAGACGGGGGCAGGGTTGAAGAGGAAGAGCCTAGAAGATGAAGATGATATTGGAGATGAGGATGAGGATGAGGATGGTACCCCAGACTTCTACGCTCCCCTCGATCGCGATCATGACGGCAACATCTCCCAGTAGTCCAAAATGACAACGTCTAGCCACACCTACGTCTACATCTGCATCTGCATCCATATCCTTGCCCTCCTAGGCTTCACCAGCATCTATCTGTTTTACCGACATCTACACCTGCATTTCAAGCTTCAAGCTTTATCATGATTGACATACATACCCTAGCCCTACCTTCTTGTCCCTTTGGGTTATCTACCCCCTCTGCATTCAACTCCCTGCGCTCACCTTGATACTTATTGGTGTCACCTATACCTATATAGCCCTTCCCGTGGTGCATCTACGCCTTCCCCCTCCCCCTTTCCCTTTCCCCTCTTTCTTCAGTATGAGTTTTGGTCTTGTTCAAGATAGAAGTTAATAGAAGTTAAGCAAAAACAAAAAGTTGTATCATTACATACTCATACTTATTTCGTGTTCTTTTTTTCTTTACCTTTCTTGTCTCTGTCTTTCTTGTGTTTTGTGTTTTGTGACTCTTACTTGTACTTGTAACTTTTTCTTGCAAGCGTCTTGTCATCTTCGTCTAAATTTTGTAGATACTGTATAGATAATTCAGTGTATCTGATTCTTTTTTTCTTCCTCCTCTTGGGCTCTGCATGCGATTCGATGATTCGTTGTACATACACAGATGAGAAGTACTACTCTAGCCTACTACTACTCTACCTCTACTCAATGTCATCTTGCAGGTTGTGATTTGCGAGTTGAGATTTGCTAGACCTCGTAGTTCATGTTTCCGTTACAAATTGTAGTTCTGATTGCTCTTCATTTATACTTACTGACCAAAATGGTCCGTGTACGCATGCACACTAGAGCACTAGTTCTGGTCAACTTTCAACTTGTAGAGCCAGTTGCTATGAGTCAGACCTGACCGTAGAATACTCAGACAGTTTGCAGACAGCTATCATGAAATTTTTGGTTCAAATGTCCTTTCCTTTATTTGTAAGTGCTTTCTGATTAGTGAACTGCAGGAGTATCCCATGGGTATTTTTGGCTGGACCTGTACCCCTACCTGTGAAAACCTGTACCCGTCAGAAAGGTATGGGGTTTTGAGGGGTTTGGTGGGTATGAGTACAGGTAGGTACCCATGGGGGGTAACCCCTGATCCCAAAGTATCTACAGTGGGTCAAAAAATTGTCCACATGTTTCGCATTTTTGGAAAGATTGCCAATTTAAGCAATACTGAGTAGAGATATTAAAATGTGGTCAGTAATGGGCAGAAAGCCCTTGATAAACGCTACAATATTCTGTCTGTTTTGTCTTATTTGGCTTAAAACTCATGGAGATATGACTGATTTAAAATGGTATGTCATTTGGACAATTTTTTGACATGCAAGTGAAAATACAGAAAGTGCTAGCTCAGTACTTGGTATGCCCTCCTTTGGCCTTCAACACAGCCTCAATCCTTCTAGGCATGCTCCTGATCAATTTCTGACAATCTTCTTCTGTGATTTCATCCCACTTTTCAGCTGCTCTGTCCCATATTTCCCAAACTCCAGAGGGTGCTGTGTCATATCCATTGAGCTTGTGTTTGAGGGTTGTCCAGAGGTGTTCAATGGGGTTCAGGTCAGGAGATTGAGCAGGCCAGCTCATGCAATGGATGTTGTTGTCTTCAAACCACTTGGTGGCCAGTTTTGACTTGTGTTTAGGATCATTGTCTTGCTGAAAAATGGCCACCTCTGGATCAACACCCAAAATATCCATGCTCTCCAGAAGGTTGTTCTCCAAAATGTCCACATACTGCTCTGCATTCATCCTGCCCTCCACCTCTGCCATGTTTCCAACTCCTTCCCACCCCATACATCCCCACACCATGATATTTCCTCCTCCAAATTTGACTGTTTCCACCACATTTCTCTCTCCCAAGGATTCACCCTTCCTCCCCCACACATACTGCTGTCCATCTGACCCATATCGATTGATTTTAGTCTCATCTGACCAAATAACCCTTTTCCAGTCATCCACAGTCCAGTTTCTGTACTTCTGTGCAAAGTTTAAACGAGCCTTCCTGTGAGCTGCAGTGAGTTTGGGCTTCTTCTTCGTTTTAGATGTGTCCACATCATGCCTGAGAAGGGAATTTCGAATGGTTTGGGTGGAGACAGGTTGGTCAAGGAGGGGATTGATGTTTCTGGCCACTTCTGTAGCATTTTCAGCTTTGCCAGTGTTGATTTGTTGGATAGCAGCACGTTCATCAGTGGTAGACAGCTTTCTAGGACGCCCTGCTTGATGGTTCTCCTTGTCAGGATACATCTCTTTGGCCAGAGAAGCAATCTTTGACTTGGATACCCCAGTTTTAGCAGAGATTTCCCTGGATGAAGCAGAAGTTTGGAGGAGAGAGAGGATATTGTCTTTCTGGGTGGATGTGATGGGTCTCATGATTTGATGAGGGCTATAGAACAACTGGATGCCCTTATATATGGTCCAGCTGGCAGCTATGATATCATTATGATGTAGCCATTGCATCATTGTACAACTCCACTTATGATGTCATCTATGAGACATCACATAGTTACAATACTGATTTTGAAGTGGCAACTCAAAAAATTGTCCAAATGACATACCATTTTAAATCAATCATATCTCCATGAGTTTTGAGCCAAATAGGACAAATAAAACAGATTATTGTAGCTCTTATCAAGGGCGTTCTGCCCATCACTGACCACATTTCAATATCTCTACTCAGTATTGCTTAAATTGGCAATCTTTCCAAAAATGCGAAACATGTGGACAATTTTTTGACCCACTGTATATGGTGTCTATGAAGTGGTTGTGGGCCAATGCTAACACATGGCAAGTACGAGGTCTCAAGTCCGTAATGTGGATGACATTGAGATGGCGTAGTTATGAGACATTGGGCAGCAAAAAATAAACGATGTTGGGCTGTAGTGGAGAGATGAGAAGCTGCAATAGATAAACAATGTTGAGCTGTTGTCAATAGGCAGAATTGACCTGTAATCAATATCCAGAGTTGATAGGTGAGAATAATTGCACCAGAGCACAGAGAAGTTCCAGTCAACATCATGAGCAGAACAAGGAAGAAATGTCGAGGAGGACACGTCAAACCCAGTAGATTACGAGGCCTCTTAAAGGCCGAGTTAACTTACATTGACCTTGAAAATTTTACCACAACCTCAAAATCCCACCCCTTTTTGTTGCCCCAGCCAGTCTTTGTCCTTCCCAACAACTGGAATGTCCAGACTCAGTCTGGACCAGATCCAAGGACCATTGACATCAATAACCACGACATCATGCTAGAGTGTCAAATTGGTCTGCTCAATGCCCTTCTTCCCTCTCACTTTCCACCAATTCTCCCTCCCTTCGGCATAACTTGAGCTAGACTACATGAAAGGGCCTTGTAATTTGCCACACAAAGCAATGGCCCTTTGCCCCAGTCAGATTGCCAACCCAAGGGCCAAGCAGATGATCAACCTTGGGAAAATTTGGAGGGAAGAAGTCAGGAACATAAGAACTCATTTCATTCGGCCTCGTAACTGAGTTACTTTATACTACTTATCATGAAATAGTATTTTTTCTTGATGAGATGAAGTCCTTTTCCAGTGTTCAAGTGTTCAGCCACAATCTTGAAGGTTTGCAGCCATGTGAAAATTGATGTGTCACTTACCATTATGGGAAATCACACATGGCCAGAGTACTTTGGGCACCAAAAAATACTTTCATTAATAAATCATCAGAATATTGGCTATAAACTACACAAAATGTACCCAACATCATACAATACAGATATAATATATGCAGGATATGTTTCTCGCCTTGATTAGATCTGACCAAGCTGTCTCAACAAAGCTGCCCTGCCTATAACAGATCAAGCCTTAATTTTGCAACAGAATCTAGCTGAACTTTGGTAACAGATGAAGCCGTCCACATAGTCTGACCAAGCTGTCAATTCCAATACATCTTAGCCATGCCTAAGCCCCATTTTCAAATCCAGATGTAGCCGATTTCATCTCCTCATTTAAGCTGCTACTTTTATATGGGGAAGCTGTTGAGGCTCGATTTTCAGGCTAAGCCATTCCAGAGTTCAACAGAGCTGTCTATCATTATTAAAGTAAGCCGTCGTTATTTCCACCTCATATGACAGAGCTGTCTTATTAGTTTGGAATAAAAAGTACTATTACATGACTATTACTTGGTACTTTTGTAACATATTATATGTAACTTTAAATGGTGTCTATAGAGCTATCAAGGGGTTATTGCTGAACCTTTAGGTTTGGCTCCTTACAGGAAGTTCTTTACTGTCCTATTCCCACAATCCCATATTTGGAAGTGGCGCCACCTAAATATATCTATTCTTGAGCCTTTGGGAAAACCGGCTTCACAGTTTACTGGACACTGACTCAACTCAACTCGTCCTTGTCATCCCTTCTCTTAAATACTTCAACTTTGTGCTCACTCATTGCCTGATGTTTCCCCCTCTGAGTCAGCCTATATCTTTTTATAGAATGACCCATCTGTTGCCTGAACCAGCCGAGGAGGTCAAGAAGAGAGTCAGAGAAGAACAATACAAATTTTTGGATGATCTGAGTACTACATACATTAAATACGATTTCATCCCACTCAACAATGAGTCACCTGTCTCTGTGAGTACCCTTAAGTACCAAACTGTCAGAAATCCTCGTCTCAGCCTACTCATATATAGGTAGTGCTTTCCTGTACTCAAGCAGCAGAATTGATCTTGTTGTTGTTTCCTCTCATTCTTCTCTGCTTGTTCTGCATTGCAAATCAAGGGATACATGCACTACACTTGTGTGCAGCAATTCTAGTTGGAGGACTCTCTCAGGAGTCACAGTTGTCTCATATCCTTTACAGGGATTCTCATTCTACATTCACCATCCATTGTTGTTCTCCTTGGTCTAGTTCCTTGCTGTCATATCAGTTGCCATACAGGCGTGTAGATTGATCTGCCAGCAGCTTGGATCGTTGGTCTCGTATGCTTAGGGTCAGTGGGTGAGTAGTGTCACTCCCTCTCGCTGAAGCCACCCCTAGGTTCCAGACTCCTCCTGGGGCATTCTCCCCTCATCAACGAGCCCATTTGGCATCAAGAGGTTAGCCTGGCTTGAGGGTTTGTGACACAAACCTGATACTCAAAAGGTTCAGCCCTTGCCACTAGCAGCCATACCCCACCATCATGCTGGTTCAAATGTCACAAGAATCATTCTCAATTTTGACTAATTTTTCACTGGATTTCCTGTGTGTCATTCTGGATTTTATGCTATTCAGATTATAAATTTCAGTTGAGTATTACAGGTGAAGGCATGTAAGATATCTCATTGTGAGGTGTTATTTGTGCGTTCTGGAGTGAAAGGTAGGCATTAAGGACACGTCTAGAGCTCATATTTTG
This sequence comes from Tetrapyrgos nigripes, assembly GCA_013368315.1. Lineage (NCBI taxonomy): Eukaryota > Fungi > Basidiomycota > Agaricomycetes > Agaricales > Campanellaceae > Tetrapyrgos > Tetrapyrgos nigripes. The sequence continues at coordinate 77,918 of JAACJM010000283.1, read as the reverse complement.
CAGTCAGCAACACATACAGCTATAAATGACGGATATATACTACTAAGAAAGGCAAAGTCCCCCAAGCAACCATGCCCATTTCCAAGTGATCAAGCCCAGGCCATTCTGGATATGTACAAGCTGATGTCTCTACTGACAAAGCCTCTATTTGCCAATTTTCGAGTGTGATCAAGCTGCACTGAGATCTGATCAAGCTGCCTTCTCTGACCAAGCCTTCTAATATACCTATATCATGTAAGCAAGCCATTCTGGATATGTACATTGTGAGAAAAGTCTCACATGAGTCTGGAGCTGAACAAAGTCAACGGCATGTGGTGATGCCAGTAGTCCCTGAGGTTATTGGCCACTACAGTGGAGAGCGAGAACACTGAGTTTCGTAGAGGACGCCTCTCAGACTCGGAGTTCAAAGATGAGTCAGAAGAGTTGGAGCCGTAGCTGCCTTTATAATGGGACTTCAACTTCTTCTTGTCCTTCTGGGAGTGCTTCTTTGACTTCTTCAACTTCTTGTAGGACTTGTTGGACTTCTTCTTCTTCCTGGGAGTAGATTTGTCATCAGAGGATCCAGGATTGTCACACTGGTCACATGCCCTCTGCTTCTCCCAGTGTTAGGAATAACAAGAGTTGCATTGGGGAGGGCTTCCTGGTCCCAGTTAGAGTGGTTGGGAACATGATTGACAGTGTGACCTTTCCCCTTTGCAGAGGCTGGAATGTGCCCAGAGGTCTCCAAGTCAGGGTCAGAGGACTCATTCTCCTGTGGAGGTCGGTTAGGCCTGGTGCAGGCAGACAAGACAGATCATGACGGTAAGGAAGATGGCGAGGCCCAGGTGTGGCCAGGCGAGAAGGGGCATGAGGACATGGCACAGTGGTAGGTGGGTCACGAGGAGGAGCAGTTCCACTGGCATTCATGGTGGCAGAACAGCCAGAGCCAGAAGAGTCACCACCTAAGTTAAAGGTAGGTTAGGAGAGGACTGATGGTCCAGGTGGTCCTGTTGGGGATGCTCCAAGGAATCCTGTCTGTGGTTGGTAGCATCGCCCTCACCCTGACTTGGGAAACTATCCAAATTGGCCTTAGGGTGTGACATGGCATCGTCAGAGTCATCAGAGTTGCTCTCATCGGGGACATCTTGGCCCATAGGGTGTTGATGAGGCTTCGCCAGAGGTGGCTGGTTCGCCCTGGATGAGGCAGCATGGTTAGGCCACTCGTCGATGTGGACGAGTCATCTGATCCCAAAGCAAAGGGTCACTGGAATGTCGGGGACAAGCTACTCATGCGATATGATGGACCATTTGAAGTCATGGAGAAACTCAGTCCAGTAACTTACCGGCTACGACTACCTGTCTCATACAAGATGCATCTAGTCATTAACATTTCACATCTTGAAAAATATGAGCAATCACCAAAAGAATTTGGCATTCGACCTATCAAGAAGCTGAATCGCTCGGACTTCGATCAGTTACCGGAAGTCGAAGTCGAAAAAATCGTGGAAGCTTCAAATACGGCCGAAAACGTGGCGGCAAGCGAAAAAGATACCCAATATTCAAAGGCAGATATATAGGATACCCACCTGATGAAGACGAATGGCTTCACGAAGCAGAATTGAGAAATGTGCCCGATATTCTACGCCAATGGAGAGAGTCGCGGAGATCAAAAGGCACGTAGCATCTTGCAGGCTACAACCCATCCTCCAAACAATTCAATATGACATCACTGCAAAGCAAAATCATAACCCGTCTGTCCGACTCTACATATGCATTACTCCTATAAAAACCTAAAAATTCTGGAGCCAAAAAACCAGCTCAACGCTTCCAATCAATCTACTTACCACAACATGTCTTCTTCATCTGCTCTTATTCTTTCTGCTCGCTCTGTAACTCCTACCTTTCCACTCTACCCACTGCCGAACGAGGCTGCTCTGCTCTTCTCCCTAAACCCTCATTCGATCGCATCCTTAACAAAGACGACATCATTCCAACGGGAGTCAACCCCAACACCGGTGAACAGACTTATTGTCTGGAACCGTCCCTCGCAGCCACAATGTGGAGCATATATAATAATGCTCTCAATGTAGCCTACCGTGCTGCTAACAATTTCATTCCCGGTGTTTCGATGTCCAGAAACAATTGCTCCGGAGTTACTTCACGAAATTCATTTCGAAAATTTCCCACTTCCCGACACTTTCGCCAAAGCTTACGCCCACACTCCCACTGGTCCAGTCATCTTTCCGAGCTCTCACGAACAGATTGTCTGCAACTTCTATGGTCTTCGCAACCTGATCCGTGAAGTCATTGAATGGAACTGCGTCGCCCAGTATCGTTCCGAGATGAGAAAGCAGATGGGACTCGGATCTAGCTGGAATTGGACAGTAAGCCTCGACCACTCCCTCATTCCACCTCCTGAAGAGTTCAGACGGTACGATCTGATGATACAGTACACTTTCACATCTGAATACTGATTTGATACTTCTTCATCTGCAGTCGTTATAACCCAGTATTCCCAACTCTTATACCATCGTTCAACCCTTCCTTGATCACTCACACACCTGGTTCAGAGGTCACCACATTAATCATCCACCCGACGGCTTCTCATTTCCATCCCCACTTCCCACAAGAAAACACGTTCGATACGACGTCTATGATGGATATTTGCGGAGAAATCGAAACCGTTTGCCCCGGACGGATTGATTGCGAGTATCTCCTCCATAAGGACGCCGAGATGGAACTTTGAAAGGATCATGAGGATCTGGGGGGGATATGTTAGGAATCTAGGGCAGCAATACAAAAATCCTCCCATCTTTCAATTCGCTTTTACTTACGCACAATGTAACAATAGCACTAGCTTCGGAAATATGCCCGAAGAACAGTATTTACTTGTACAATATGGAACTACGCAGAAACTTCTGGTATATCTAGCCAAGTGGATATAAAATGTAAGTGTTTACGCTTGAGAATCTATCTGTGCCTAAACTCTCACTGAGAATTGCCTTCTTCAAGGTATCGATCATCGACGCGCTCCGATAATTACTACGTACTTATAAATAGACTCGCTCTGTATTCGTACGCTAGCTATTAGTACGTATTGACTCGCTCTACTTACTAGTAGGCTCGTAAGGCATCTAGGTATATACTGGTTCCTTGACGGTAATTCTATTATCATTCGAACTACACTAGACAACGGTACGCTACCATCTACCAATTATTGCGAGAGCCACAACAACTTGTATCTCGATACGTTGATTATATTTCAATATATGGGCCCTATACCTTCCTCATGAGCTGATTACATGCCGATTACAGCCAGATTATAGTGGATTATAACCAGATTACATCTTGATTATAGCTATATTATAGGTACAATACACACTACTTACACTGGATTACAGGTCTGTGGGTCAAGATTCTTATAACTATATTATAATATACAGGTAATTTGACCCCCCTCATAATCCCACAGTAATCAGCATATAATCAGGTTATAAGGAGGCGTACTTTTTGCTAATGCGTAAGGAGACGGCTTGGAGGCGATGTTGAGGGGGAGAGTTTCAAGGGCAATTCAAATGGAGCCAAGGTCATCAATGAGGAGAATAGAAATTGTAAAGCGGCAGGGAAGGTTGACGAGCAGAACTTCGTTGCCATCGGACTCTCTGGGACGCAACTCAAAGGAAGGCAAGGTTCTTCTTGAATCATAAACCTTCACAATGAACGCGAGCCTGTATTTTCTCATATTGACCGTGGTTCTTTCTTGCGATGCCGTCACAACCAGTCTTATGTTAGGGGTACGCACACCTACTCCCCACCATGAGACCAAAGTACTTAGAACTTTAGAAGAACTACGCAACAACTACGTATGCCAGACATGATGTCACCAGTATGTTATGTATAAGGTTGAGGGACTCTTATTCGACTCTTATGCGTTGGGGAAGAGTACATAGTCATACTATGTAGCGCGCCCCATCCAGAATAAGAATTCAAGCCAGGCGAGTGAGTCAACGATGACGACAACGATGATGGACGGAGAACAAGGGACGAAGATGGGGATAAAAATGTATCAGTGGAAATAATCATGATGGATAATAAGTAGAACAAGTTCGAGCAAGGGCTTAGCCACAGCGAAAACAAACTCGGTCTACGATCCAATGGTCAATAAGAACTTGGTGTATACACGACGATTGTCGGTGTCATCTGTACTATGAGAATAGTTGTGCGAGTACTACTTAGCCTGAATATTGAGTATAGGACGAGTGAGGAACCAAGTACGTGTAACAGTAACCCGCACTTTTCATAGTTCGTATATAGTAACCACGCCGCGCCACCACCGCCGTCACGTCGTTGATCCAGGTGTGCTGTACACGCAATACAGATTTCCTTGAGTCTTGATTCGTTCATCAACCGTAGAAAGCCATCATTTAGTGATGGCTTCAAGCGCAACTTTTGAAGTTCTGATCACGTGGTTGAGACACTTTTCAACCCTTCACGACACAAACGTTACACCGCCGCAAAGTTTTTTCGAGGTGAGTTGGAATTATGACTCTAGATTTTTTAAGGAGTGAATAACAAGCTTCAGACATGGAACCAATGGATACTGGCCCTAGTCAAACTGGTCCCAGAAACCAGGGGCATTTCTTTTCTGGAGCTCAGCACATGAGTTTTGCGGGCTCAACTATCACTAATATTGGGCGAGATGCAAATTATTACATTACCAGTGAGTACTCCGTTTTCACATAATTGGAGTTCTTACACAGGTCATTTGCAGATTTTCCCGGGAACAAACCAAAGGTAAATGTCATTTTCCCACCAAAATTCACTGTCTGACAACTTTTTCCCTTCAGGAAATCACAGCAGCGTACGTAAAATGCTACTATGTTTGACTATTTTATCTAATTTCATAATTTCAGTGATCTGCTTCTTCATACACCTCAAGTTCCAGATGTATTCACTGGGAGATCCCACCTTGTGGAAGAAGCAGTCAATATCTTGTGTGAAACCAAACAGGTCCATGTCGCCATTCTTGGTGCTGGAGGAATAGGCAAAACATCTGTTGCCTTGCACGTCATGGAAAATCCATTGGTCACAGAGAAATTTGAAGGAAGATGCTATTTCATCCCTTGTGAAATGCTTCCAGATGCAACACTCCTTATTCAGGGATTGGTACAGGCCATTGGACTGCAAGTGAGACAAGGAAAAGATTCCTTCAAATTATTGCTGGACTATCTCAGAGGTGGCCAACACCTCTTGCTGGTTCTGGATAATTTTGAGACACCTTGGGGTAGCAAAGGCCAGACTGAAGTCAAGAACTTAATTGAAAGAATCTGCAGATGCAAGTCAGTCTCAGTTATTGTGACTATGAGAGGAACTGAGGGGCCTGGACAAATTAAATGGCATAAACTTGGAGGAGGATCTGGATTGCCTCCCCTTGAGCTTGGTGCAGCCAAGGAAGCTTTCTGTTCTTTCTGTTCTGATGGGGACCTTACAATTGAGGAGGAGGATCCCATTTTACAAAATTTGTTAATTCAGATGGATGGTATGCCCTTGGCTATTATGCTCATGGCACAGCTTGCCAGAGAATGGCCTTTGAAGAACATAATGGAAAGGTGGAATCACCAGAAGACAGCAGTGCTGAAGAAATTTGGAATGGGAGAGCAGGAGAACAGGCTTACAAGTATTGAAGTCTCAATTAAGTTGACACTCAACATTGTCAGAGAAAAGCTTTCCCCCACTGGAGAAGATGTCTTGAGGCTTGTTGCTTTACTACCAAGTGGTATCCCAGATTGGTTGGAAAACTTGCCAAAAATGCTTCCTGATGCAACCATGCATCTTGATGATACAACAACACAGGCTCTTATCTTGAAGAAGGCATGCCTTATTTATGAAACAGGAGACAAAGCACTCAAAATATTGACACCAATTGGGGAATACATTATGAAGAGCTTTCAGGAAAGACACAATGTTGAAAATCAGGTCTCGGTATTTTATGAGTCATTCATAGACAATTTACCTCGAAATCCCAGTGAAGAAAATGGTCAGCTTAGACTGCATATTGGAAATATTTATAAAATTTTGGAAATACAGATCAAGAGGTCATTTCAAAGATCACATATAAATGTGTTAGAGCGATTGTATAACTATTCAGAATACTGTTCAGGGCTTGTGCCATTGGTTGCAAAATATTTGAGATGGAAGTCAGAGCTGAATTTGAGTGATCAAACTTAAGTGATGTTCATGCAAGAAGAGATGTTGAGGTTCATGGGGGAATATGGGAAGGCTATAGATATAATTCATGATGTGGAGGAGCTATATAAGGATGAGATAAATCAGGAGACAAATGATGTGGAAGTGGTTACAAGCAGTCGCAGTATATCTAGGAACAGCACCATTGAACAGATACAAGCAGAATGCTATAAAAGATTAGGAAAGAGCCTTTATTATCAGGGAAGACATACACAATCAAAGGAGAAGGCACAACAGGCTAAGGATCTATATGAAAAAATTGGAGATATGAGAGGAGTTGCTGAATGTTTGCAAAGCCTGGGGATATATGCAGTATGCTAGATCAATATGAGGATGCAAAGGTCATGCTTGAGCAAGCCAAAGAGCAATTTGAGGGGGTTGGATCCAGGCTTGGAGCAGCTCAATGCTTACAAAGCCTGGGGAATATATGCAGTATGCTAGATCAATATGAGGATGCAAAGGTCATGCTTGAGCAAGCCAAAGAGCAATTTGAGGGGGTTGGATCCAGGCTGGGAGCAGCTCAATGCTTACGAAGCCTGGGGGATATATGTAGCATGCTATATCAATATGAGGATGCAAAGGTCATGCTTGAGCAAGCCAAAGAGCAATTTGAGGGGGTTGGTGACAGGCTGGGGGCAGCTCAATGCTTGCAAATCCTGGGGGATATATGCAAGATGCTAAGCCAATATGAAGATGCAAAAGTCATGCTTGAGCAAGCCAAAGAGCAATTTGAGGGGGTTGGATCCAGGCTGGGAGCAGCTCAATGCTTGCAAAGCCTGGGGAATATATGCATGATGCTAAGCCAATATGAAGATGCAATAGTCATGCTTGAGCAAGCCAAAGAGCAATTTGAGGGGGTTGGTGACAGGCTGGGAGCAGCTCAATGCTTGAAAAGCCTGGGGAATATATGCCGGATGCTAAGCCAATATGAAGATGCAAAGGTCATGCTTGAGCAAGCCAAAGAGCAATTTGAGGGGGTTGGATCCAGGCTGGGAGCAGCTCAATGCTTACAAAGCCTGGGGGATATATGTAGCATGCTAGATCAATATGAGGATGCAAAGGTCATGCTTGAGCAAGCCAAAGAGCAATTTGAGGGGGTTGGATCCAGGCTGGGAGCAGCTCAATGCTTACAAAGCCTGGGGAATATATGCAGGATGATGAGCCAATATGAAGATGCAAAGGTCATGCTTGAGCAAGCCAAAGAGCAATTTGAGGGGGTTGGTGACAGGCTGGGAGCTGTGCGATGCTTGCGTATTCTTGGGAGAATTGATCATGCCCAAGGCTACCTCTCTCCTGCCAAAGCAAAATTTGAAGAAGCAAAGGAACTTTTTGAAGCCATTCAGATGCCACAAGAAGTTGGTATTTGTGAAAACTGCCTCCAGCGGGTTAATGATGACCTGGCAGAATCAATGGCATCACGAAAAACCTGGCGTCGGGTTTGGTGCTGCTTTTGACAATTGTCCTGGTTGAACAATGTAAAATGTATATATACTGAGCAACATCAATGAAAATGATTTGTAAATCTGCCCCCATTTATCTCTAACTCTGAAATACCCAAAATCATTGTGCATAGTGCCATGTACTACTTGCTAGTTGAGCAGCTGGTACATATCTTGGTCAGTGTAAGTATTGACATAGAAAGACTGACAGCTTTTTAAGACAGTAATGCTACTCCACTCCCTCACAGCGATGACACTGAACTTTGGCAGAAGATGCATCCTTCTGACAAGAAATTAAACATCTACCACCCCAGCCAATCAGCCACTTTCTACATTGAATGAAGAAACTTTGTATAGGCTAGTATTCACACCTCATGCTGTGAATGGTGTGAATGTGATGGTCCATCTCTTGCGGACACCAAATGGAAGAGCGCAGAAGACTGGAGCGCATTGTATCGGTTCAAGTTGACTAGGAGAATTTAATCTGACACTGGAACGGAGGGACGGGAAGGGACGAAAGAAGGTGAGGAATCCAATGAGTCGGAGTAGTACTCCATTATATAACCAATCTTTGTGCAACCAAATGCGTGGCGCACGATTCGGATTGAAGTTGGTTAAACGATACGAAAGAATGAAGTATACTCGCTTTGCGCTGAACCTGAGACCCCCACGAGTGATTGGTTGACTTTTTTCCTCATTCACTGCCCATGGCATTGGATGCATGATAGCGCACGGCCGCTTGCCTGTGCAACATTGTGCCAGAAATGGCAACTTTCATTGCCGAGCGATTTTCACATAGCTTTCCGTATACGTACATCTGTGGATTGTCTGGTAGGGACACTGGCGAATTAAAGCAATGGCAATGATGGGCGTTCACCAAGTATGTATGTGGGAGTCTGCGACGTCGTTCGAAGATAACCTATATATATCATTGCAATTGCTTGAGCCTTGGACGTGCAGAGGCTACATACATAATGAAACAGAGCATTGCTTCAAGTTTTAAAGCCGACTTAGCCTTGAACGCCGAAAACAACGGTAGCACTACGATTACGTATGGTACTGGTACCAAGATTGTCGAGGCTGTACCCCAAGGCTCACAAGTAATCATTGCAGTGAGGCCTTTTCGGGCCACGCTGAGCCCCGCCGCACTGAGCGTTCCTACATAGTTTCCTTCTCGCTCGGAGACCTTGGACACGAAAATCTTTACATGCAGGACTGAGTATGTACTCGGAGGGAACGTTCTCGACGTTGTGATGGTTTATGAACAAAGAGATAGGTAAATGGCAATGATGCATATAGGTAACAATAGAGTGAATGAAAATTTTTCCAACCTCAACATCACTCGGCATATTTGCGATTCATGAAGGACCACACATACACCCCGCGTATCTCTATCTATCTGTCTATCTATGTATGTATCTGGGTGATTTTAATTTGAGACTCTATTCAGCCGTGTCGAAGTCTACATGAGCTTGTCTACGTACAACCCAACAAGTCGGAAAGACCAGGCACTTGAAACTACTAGGTTTACGACATATGTAGAGAGAAATAACGGAAAGAAAGGAAAAAAAACTTGCGCTCCAATTCCTCAGGTAGATTAGCAGTGACCTCGGGGTTATGGGCCCACTGCGCCATGCTGCTGGACTGAAATTACAATTTGGCAGGGAACAGTGAAGGGGGAAGACCACCGCCGAGCCATTCCGGAGCATCTACACAATCCCGAGGCCAATGACTCATTTCGGACTTTGGCTCCAATCACAAGCCAACGATCTCCGGAAACAATCCATGATGTCATCCCAAAAAGGAATCGCCTGCCTTTTTTCACATCACGTAGCTTACCTTTACCCGACTTATTACTCGTTCCCGACCACGGCGACACCGACACCGACGACGACACCGACGAGGGCGGCGACAAGCGACACCCATGGTTATGGAGAGAGTGGAAAGAGAGATGCAGGCGAGGGTGTCTGAGAGCGAGTGAGGCTAGCTGCTTCTACTTGTGAGTCAAACTAGTCCCAGTCGCGACTGGACTAGACTAACGTTGCTCGGAATTGGTTTTTAGGTGCCACTGGATCTAAATGCGTCCATTCCTTCCCTTCTTCCACTGCGACGTCTGAGGGCGGCTTCGGTTTCTCCCAACCTCACGCGTAGAAGAGTCTGTGAAAGGGGAGAAGATTGAGTGTAGGATTGAGAGTGTCAGGTTAAGAAGGTGGGTGTCTTTCTTTCACGCTTTCACTCTCCTTTGCTTCAACTAATCAATCTTCCCCTTACAGGCCCTCTCCCTCGCAACACCCTCCTCAGACCTCCGCTCCTTCCAACACGGCTTTTACCCAACCACGTATAACCCCTACTTGGACGGTCCACCACCAAAGGGTATAGTTATTGATCCTAATCATGTTGGTGCTTACGCCTATGCACTCGGATGACATCTCTGCTTCGAGAAATGGCGTTGCTGATCCAGACTCGACGTCGACCAGCACTAGCACTAGCAACCATAATCACGTCCAACGTTCCTGGTCCACCACTTCTCTTGCCTCAAACGCTTCACTCGTCCCTACCGAAATCGACATTCCCCCGATAAACTGGGACAACCCGATCGAAGCTAAGGAAGAGTTGGATAGGTTGGGGGTTGGGGTTTGGGATTTTGCGTACCCTAGAGCGAAAGTCGAAGAAGCCAAAGTCAATCCCAATCCCAATCCCAATCCCAAAGCGAAACAAATAACGTCTACGCCTACCCCCAACTTTAGACCAGCCCCAACAATCTTCGACCCATACATCTCTCTTGCAACATACGAGTATTATCTATCCAAGGGGTCTAGTGAGAGTGTGGAGGGGAGGAAGGAGAGGGTGAGGAGGTGGAGGGGGGAGCTTCAGTGTGCGGAAGAGGAAGAGCAGAGAATAAGGGAAGAGACCGGAACGGGAAAGGGGTTGAAAAGGGTGGATACAATGCCTATTGAGATGGTATCTGGTCCTGGGGTTGGGGTGATGCCTTCGATTATAGCGGGTGTGGAAGGGGAAAGGGAAGCGTCAACGTCAACGTCAACACCTCCCACTCGTTCACGGGGTTTAAGGCGAATGGACACGGAGAATCAGACGTTTAACTTGGACGATCAGGGTGAGGGTTCTTCAGAGTCTACGTCTTCTTCGGAGTCTGCGTCTACGTCTATGGCTACGACTACGACTACGACAACTACAGCTTCTCAGCCAACTTCGACTTCGTCTACGTCTACGACTACAACTTCGTCTTCTTCAGCACCTACATCTGCGTCTGCGTCTCCATCTTCGTCGACAACTCCATTTTCTTCTACCCCCACTACCACCACCACCATTCCACCCCGTCCCAACTGTCGTCTCCATCCCCCCCACCTAACCCCCCTCTCAGGCCCCCTCACCTCCCGTCTCCTCTCCCTCCAATTCATCTCTCCATCCGAGATCAAAGAAAGGTGGTTGGATATTGATAGGGTGGTGTTGGGGGGGTATTTGTGGGGGCTGGGTTTGGGGTTGGTTGTTCTCAGTGGTGACCGAGACCGAGACAAAGACCAAGACCAAGAGGAGACAGAGACAACGATAACGATAACGATATTCCCAACTGGAACTGGACCGCCACTGGAACGACTTGGTCAGATGTTTTGGATCCTGTTGGGGTGGGGAGTTCGAGGGGGCTGAGGGTTCTGGATAATGATGGGATGGTTAATGGTGCAGATGAAGGCGCAGATGAGGGTGAAGGCAAAGGCAAAGGTGAAGATAAAGGCGAAGAAGATGAAGATGAAGAAACACAAACACACACCCACATCACCCTCTTCGGAACGAGATATGCGATACAAAGTATTATACTTTGAGGAATCATCTCGAGGCACAGACTCAGACCCAGACCCAGATGCAGTCCTCTTCGCTCAACCTTACCACCTCGAGCCCTAGTACCTCGAGCCCTAGTACCACTACCTCTCGCCGTGGTACCAAATGGCACTGGCTAACCCCCCATCCCTATCAACGTCTTTCTCTCCTCGAAGCTGCGATGCATGATAGACAGATTGTTTCGAATTATGTGCATTTGCAGAGGATGTTTGAGAGGGAGGGGAGGGGGGGGGGAGGGTTCAGAGGGTTTGTGGGGGTGTGGGTATGGCTATGGCTACGGGTGTTGGTGTTGGTGTGGGTAAGGGTACGGGTGGTGGTGGTGGTGTTGGTGGTGGTGGGGATGGAGACGATATGGATATGGGTATGAGTGAGTCTCAGCAAATCGAATCGGGTATGTGTGAGGGCGAGAGTGAGAGTGGGGCTGAGGCTGAGGCTAATGGGAAGGTGAGAGCCTTGGAGAGGATGGGGACGGGGACAGGGATGTTAGGCAGAGGTTTGGGGAGGACTTGGGCATTGGGAACGTTGGAACGCACGGGTACTCTGTCTCTGTCATCGTTGGGAAAGACTGTGTCACTTGGGCCTGGGTCTGGGTCTTTTGGGTCTTTTGGGATGTTGGACGCGTCGAGTTCGAGTTCAGGTTCAGGGACGGGGATGGGGTTGGGGTTAAAGAGGAGGAGGAAGACTCCGGAAGATGGCATTGGAGATAAGGATTTGGATGACAGGGAAGGCGACGTTGGCATGGTGAAGAGACGAAGAACCGAGTCTGGTGGTGCTGGGGCTAGTGTCTTGATGATGAATGACACGATTGCTGCAACTACGACTACTTCATCAACTACCACCAACAATACCACTACCACTACCACCACTGCCCCTCAGACGAAGACGAAGACGTAGACTCAGACTTCCGCCCAAGCTTCCCTTTCCACACTCATACCCACGCCTCCTTCGTCACCTGTAAAGGCCAAGGTAAAGTCTAATAAACGTCAACGAGAGGAAGATGATAATGAAGATGACGTTGACGTTGCCCCTAGTACATCAACGTCTCAGTCAACCTCTACCTCTTCGTTCACCTCCACTTCTGCTACTTCGATTTCGACTTCGACTTTGACTTATACAGCTACAGCCCAGACTTCTACGCCCCCCTCGATCGCAACAGCAACGTCTCCTGATAGTCCCGGTAGTCCGAAACGCCGACGTCTAGCCACGTCTCCATCTACATCTACATCTGCACCCATGTCTGATCCCGAGTCCGAATCCGAATCCTCTTAGACTTCACCAGCATCTGTTTTACCAGCGTCTGCACCTGCATTTCAAGCTTCAAGCTTCATCATGATTGACATATCCTACCCTACCTTCTTGTCCCTTTGGGTTACCTACCCCCTTTGCATTCAACTTTCTGCATTCAACTTGATACTTCTTGGCGTCACCTATACCTATAGCTATAGCTATACCTTCCTGCATTCCTGCAGTACCTTCACCTGCATCTACGCCTTCCCCCTTCCCCCCGCCCTATTAGTTTTGGCCTTGGCTCTAGAGCAGTAGTCGTGGTCTATTTTTTTTCTTGCAGGCGTTTCTATTCAGTGTTCCGTTCCGTTCTGTTCAAAGTAGTAGAATTTAAACAAAACAAAAGTTGTATCATTACCATTATTACATAGTGATTATCATCACAAGGAAGTCTAGGGAGAGCATCACGAGATGTCGGAGAGTAGGGTGGAGGACTTGACAATTGAGGTTCAGGGGGACCAAAGGGCAGACGCTACCATTTTACTTGTCAAAGGATGGGTAGACGGGTACGTTCCTACTTTTCTTGGCCTTTTTTGCACGTTATTCCCATTATCCGTAGATCTGCATGCCTTCATCTATCAGGCGGTGAGAAGGTTGCCTTTCCCGACATCACCGAGCTTCTATTTCCCTGAGGTGAATACCTTATTTCGTGGCTTAGGTTCGTGCTGCTGACTATATGTGCAACTCTTAGGTCCTTCTGTCGTGCCCATATGTCTACACGATCACCATTGCGTTAGAACACGCCGCATGTGATGTACGAATACCACATTTTATCGGAGGGAGAGATCGTTAATATGTGAATACTATATGTGCGTTCACTTCTTTTCTTCTTGATTGCTGTCGGCTCATATATGCGCTTCCTTTAAAGCCCCAGCATTCACTACTATGTTCGTTGAGAGGCAGGATGTGCAAGGTATGTATTCGTACACTAAGGATCTCTCTTATTTTCGACGTCTGTTTCTGACGGCCTTGCCCCAAGGTCTTTCGAGATTGTCTGTCCGCACGCCGGCATTTGATCACGACAAGGTATGAGGATCAACTCTGCGAATCTTGACTTGGTGCTGATTTTGCTCTATCAGACCTGCCTTCCAGCTCGTTGAATGAATGTGACTAGGTGAGCTATATGTCCTTTGCTACTGTCCCTTAGCCTTGCTGACTTCTTGTTCCAAGCATGCATAGATACTAGTAGTACTACTTGCACTTGTATCTAGACACGTTGATTATATTTTCAATATATGCAGCTTCCTCATGAGCACCTTATAAGCTGATTACATCCTGATTACAGCCAGATTACAGTGGATTATACTAGCTAGATTACAGGTACAATACACACTACTTGCACTGGATTACAGGTCTGTGGGCCAAGGGTCTTATAATCACATTATAATCTACATGAAACCTGACCTAAGGCTTCGCACTGTCCAGTAATACTGGTACGGCCGTAAATTTTACTGGCTCAGTACTGGTACGGTATACCCGTCCTCGTATTCGTACTGGTTCATCTAGAAGCTTGTACGGTACTGGACGGGTACGGGTATGGCAGTAATACTGGTTACGGGGTCATGCTGCTGCGGCTGGAAGAAATACTACAAGCGACACACCTTTTACTGACTTCTTGTTGTTTTTAAGACTTGAAGAACTGAACTGGAGGTCAGAAACTAGTGTTATGCAAATCACCATAGCTCTCTGAAAGATTTTCACTTTGCCTTTGTGACTCACTGACATCTGAACAACAGCTCATCAGCATCTTTTTCATCAGGATTTGCGCAGATCAAGCGCAGATATACCCTTCGGGCTTGGAATTTCACCTCACTTCGACCACTTCATGTACAAGAATGACGAAAACTTGGCGAAAAGGACTAAAATTTAAGGAAAAGTCATTGCCGGGGCTTGACCGACCCGTATACCGTGTAACCGTACCAACCCGTATGACGGCTGTAAAGGAGAAGGTGGTATACGGGTTATACCCGTACAGTACAGTCCTGTATTTTTTCTCCAAATCTTGCTATACGGTACGGGGTTGTATTTCCATACGGTTCCCGTATAACCATATGGATACTGGGACGGTGCGAAGCCCTAATCTGACCCCTCCTCATAATCTTACTGTAATCAGCATATAATCAAACCCTCCGAGTATAATCATTATAATCAGGTTGCAAAGGGGTGTACTTTTTGTGATGCGTATAGAGACGGCTTGGAGGCGATGGGGAGAGTTTCAAGGGCAATTCAAATAGTTGTACGGGGACTACTTAGCCTCAATATTGAGTAGAGGATGAGTGAAGAACCATGTATATGTAACAGTAACCCGCACTGTTCATGGTTCGTATATAGTAACACCGTGGCGCCGCCGTCACGTCGTTGATCCAGGTGTGCTGTACACCCAATAGAGATCTCCTTGAGTCTTGATTGGTTCATCAATTGTAGGAAGCCATCATTTTGAAATGATGGCTTCAAGCGCAACTGTTCAAGTTCTGATCACATGGTTGAGACACTTTCCAACACTTTGTGATGAAAGCAGCAACGTCACGCCTACGCAAAGTTTTTTCGAGGTGAGTTGGAACCAAGACTTGAGGGATCTTTTTGATGAGTGAAAAACAAATAAAAGGAAAGAGAAATCGAAAAAAGTTCCAGATGTGGAAACAATTGACAATGGTCCTAATCAAACTGGTCCCTTCGCTGGAGCTCATCACATGAGTTTTACGGGCTCAACTATCACTAATATTGCGCGAGACGCAAATTATAACTACATTACCAGTGAGTACTCTCTTTTCCATGTAATTGGAGTTCTAACACAGACCGTTTGCAGATTTTCCCAAGAACAAACCAAAGGTAAATGTCATTTTCCCACCAAAATTCATTGTCTGACAACTGTTTCCCTTCAGGAAATCACAGCAGAGTATGTACAATGCTACTATGTTTGGCTATTTTATCTAATTTCATAATTTCAGTGATCTGCTTCTTCAAACACCTCAAGTTCCAGATGTATTCACTGGAAGATCCCACCTCATGGAAGAAGCAGTCAATATCTTGTGTGAAACCAAACAGGTCCATGTCGCTATTCTTGGTGCTGGAGGAATAGGCAAAACATCTGTTGCCTTGCACATCATGGAAAATCCATTGGTCAAAGAGAAATTTGAAGAGAGATGCTATTTCATCCCTTGTGAAATGCTTCCAGATGCAACAATCCTTATTCAGGGATTGGTGCAGGCCATTGGACTGCAAGTGACACAAGGAAAAGATTCCTTCAAATTGTTGCTGGACTATCTCAGAGGTGGCCAACACCTCTTGCTGGTTCTGGATAATTTTGAGACACCTTGGGGTAGCAAAGGCCAGACTGAAGTCAAGAACTTAATTGAAATGATCTGCAGATGCAAGTCAGTCTCAGTTATTGTCACTATGAGAGGAACTGAAGGGCCTGGACAAATTAAATGGCATAAACTTGGAGGAGGATCTGGATTGCCTCCCCTTGAGCTTGGTGCAGCCAAGGAAGCTTTCTGTTCTTTCTGTTCTGATGGAGACCTTACAATTGAGAAGGAGGATCCAATTTTGGAAAAGTTGTTAATTCAGATGGATGGTATGCCCTTGGCTATTATGCTCATGGCACAGCTTGCCAGAGAATGGCCTTTGAAGAACATAATGGAAAGGTGGAATCACCAGAAGACAGCAGTGCTGAAGACATTTGGGCTGGGAGAGCAGGAGAACAGGCTTACAAGTATTGAAGTCTCAATTAAGTTGACACTCAACATTGTCAGAGAAAAGCTTTCCCCCACTGGAGAAGATGTCTTGAGGCTTGTTGCTTTACTACCAAGTGGTATCCCAGATTGGTTGGAAAACTTGCCCAAAATGCTTCCTGATGCAACCATGCATTTTGGTGATACAACAACACAGGCTCTTATCTTGAAGAAGGCATGCCTTATTTATGAAACAGGAGACAAGGGACTCAAAATATTGACACCAATTGGGGAATACATTATGAAGAGCTTTCAGGAAAGAGACAATGTTGAAAATCAAGTCTGGGTATTTTATGAGTCATTCATAGACAATTTACCTCAAAATCCCAGTGAAGAAGATGGTCAGCTTAGACTGCATATTGGAAATATTTATAAAATTTTGGAAATACAGATCAAGAGGTCATTTCAAAGATCACATATAAATGCGTTAGAGCAATTGTATAATTATTCAGAATACTTTTCAGGGCTTGTGCCATTGGTTGTGAAATATTTGAGATGGAAGTCACAGCTGAATTTGAGTGATCAAACTGAAGTGATGTTCATGCAAGAATATATGTTGAGGTTCATGGGAGAATATGAGAAGGCTATAGATATAATTCATGATGTGGAGGAGCTATATAAGGATGAGATAAATCAGGACACAAGTGACATGAAAGTGGTTACAAGCAGTGGCAGTATATCTAGGAATAACACCATTGAACAGATACAAGCAGAATGCTATCAAAGATTAGGAGACAGCCTTTATCATCAGGAAAGATATACACAATCCAAGCAGAAGGTACAACAGTCTAAGGATCTATATGAAAAAATTGGAGATATGAGAGGTGTTGCTCGATCCTTGCAAAGCCTGGGGAATATATGCACTATGCTAGATCAATATTCAGATGCAAAGGTCATGCTTGAGCAAGCCAAAGAGCAATTTGAGGGGGTTGGATCCAGGCTGGGAGCAGCTCAATGCTTACAAAGCCTGGGGGATATATGTAGCATGCTAGATCAATATGAGGATGCAAAGGTCATGCTTGAGCAAGCCAAAGAGCAATTTGAGGGGGTTGGATCCAGGCTGGGAGCAGCTCAATGCTTGCAAAACCTGGGGGATATATGCAGGATGATGAGCCAATATGAAGATGCAAAGGTCATGCTTGAGCAAGCCAAAGAGCAATTTGAGGGGGTTGGATCCAGGCTGGGAGCAGCTCAATGCTTGCAAAGCCTGGGAGATATATGCAGTATGCTAGATCAATATGAGGATGCAAATGTCATGCTTGAGCAAGCTAAAGAGCAATTTGAGGGGGTTGGATCCAGGGTGGGAGCAGCTCAATGCTTGCGAAGCCTGGGGAATATATGCATGATGCTAAGCCAATATGAAGATGCAAAGGTCATGCTTGAGGAAGCCAAAGAGCAATTTGAGGGGGTTGGTGACAGGCTGGGAGCAGCTCAATGCTTACAAAGCCTGGGGGATATATGTAGCATGCTAGATCAATATGAGGATGCAAAGGTCATGCTTGAGCAAGCCACAGAGCAATTTGAGGGGGTTGGTGACAGGTTGGGAACAGCTCAATGCTTGCAAAGCCTGGGGGATATGTGCAGGGTGCAAAGGCAATATGAAGATGCAAAGGTCATGCTTGAGCAAGCCAAAGAGCAATTTGAGGGGGTTGGATCCAGGCTGGGAGCAGCTCAATGCTTGCATAGTCTTGGGAGAATTGATCATGGCAAAGGGTACCTCTTTCCTGCCAAAGCAAAATTTGAAGAAGCAAAGGAACTTTTTGAAGCCATTCAAGTGCCACAAGAAGTTGCTATTTGTGAAAGCTGCCTTCAGCGGGTTAATGATGAGCTGGCAAAATCCATGGCATCAGGAAATGCCTAACCTCAAATTTAACACTGATTTTGAAAATTATGTTTGTCCTGGCGGAACAATGTAAAATATATATATACACTGAGCAACATCAATGAAAATGATTTGTAAATCTGCCCCCATTTATCTTTAACTCTGAAATACCCAAAATCATTGTGCATAGTGCCATGTACTACTTGCTAATTCAGCAGCTGGTACATATCCTGGTCACTGTAAGTATTGATATCGAATGACTGACAGTTCTTTAAGACAGTAATGCTACTCCACTCCCTCAATGTAATCACACCAAACTTTGGCAGAATTTGTATCCTTCTGACTAAAAATCAAACATCTACCCCACCAGCCAATCAACCACTTTCTACATTGAATCAAGGAACTTTGTATAGGCTGGTATTCACACCTCATGCTGTGAATGGTGTGAACCACTGTACACCAAATGTGATGGTCCATCTCTTGCGGACACCAAATGGAAGAGCGCAGAAGACTGGAGCGCATTGCATCGGTTCAAGTTGATTAGAAGAATTTAATCTGACAATGAAAGGGAGGGACGGGAAGGGACAAAAGAAGGTGAGGAATCCAACGAGTCGGAGTAGTACTCCTCTATAGAAAGTACTCCTTTATAGAACCAATCTTTGGGCAAATAAATGCGTGGCGCACGATTCGGATTGAAGTTGGTTAAACGATACGAAAGAATGAAGTATACTCACTTTGTGCTGAACCCGAGACCCCCGCGAGTGATTGGATTGGTTGACTTTCCCTTATTCACTGCACATGGCATTGGATGCATGATGGCGCACGGCCGCATGCCTGTGCAACATAGGGAATTGTGCCAGAAATGGCAAATTTCGTTGCTGAGCAATTTTCGCATGGCTTTCCGTATACGTACATCCGTGGATCGTCTGCTAGGGACACCGGCGAATCAAAGCAATAGCAATGATGGGCGTTCACCAAGTATGTATGTGCGAGTCTGCGATAGTCGTTCGCAGATAACCTATATATATCATTGCAATTGCTCTCGCCTTGGACGTGTAGAGGCTACATCATGAAACAGAGCTTAGATTCAGGTTTTGAAGCCAACTTAGCCTTGAACGCCGAAAACAACGGTAGCAGTACCGTTACGTATGGTACTGGTACCAAGATTGTCGAGGCTGTACCCTAAGGCTCATAAGTAATCATTACAGTGAGGCCTTTTCAGGCCACGCTGAGCCCCGCCGCACTGAGCGTTCCTACATAGTTTCCTTCTCGCTCGGAGACCTTGGACACGAAAATCTTTACATGCAGGACTGAGTATGTACTCGGAGGGAACGTTCTCAACGTCGTGATGGTTTATGAACAAAGAGATAGGTAAATGGCAATGATGCATATAGGTAACGATAGAGTGAATGAAAATTTTTGCAACTTCAACATCACTCGGCATATTCGTGATGCAGGAAGGACCACACATACACCCCGCGTATCTCTATCTGTCTGTCTATCTATGTATGTATCTGTGGTTTTGATTTGAGACTCTATTCAGCCGTGTCGAGGTCTACATGAGCTTGTCTATGTACAACCCAACAAGTCGGAAAGGCCAGGCACTTGAAACTACTAGGTTTACGACATATGTAGAGAGAAATAACGGAAAGAAAGGAAAAAAAAAACTTGTGCTCCAACTCCTCAGGTAGATTAGCAGTGACCTCGGGGTTATGGGCCCACTGCGCCATGCTGGTGGACTGGAATTACATTTTGGCAGGGAACAGTGAAGGGGGAAGACCACCGTCGAGCAACTCCGGAGCATCTACACAATCCCGAGGCCAATGACTCATTTCGGACCTCGGCGCCAATCACAAGCCAACGATCTCCGGAAGTAATCCATGATGTCATCCCAAAAAGGAATCGCCTGCCTTTTTTCACATCACGTACCTTACCTTTACCCGACTTATTACTCGTTCCCGACCACGGCGACACCGACACCGACGACGACACCGACGAGGGCGGCGACAAGCGACACCCATGGTTATGGAGAGAGTGGAAAGAGAGATGCAGGCGAGGGTGTCTGAGAGCGAGTGAGGCTAGCTGCTTCTACTTGTGAGTCAAACTAGTCCCAGTCGCGACTAGACTAATCTAACGTTGCTCGGAATTGCTTTTTAGGTGTCACTGGATCTAAACGCGTCCATTCCTTCCCTTCTTCCTCTGTGACTTCTGAGGGCGGCTTCGGTTTCTCCCAACTTCCAAAGAAAAGACCCTGCGTAGAAGAGTCTATGAGAGAGAAGATTAATTTTGACGGGGAGGATAGAGAGTGTCAGGTTAAGAAGGTGGGTGTCTTTCTTTCACGCTTTCGTTCTTCGCTTTCACTCTCCTTTGCTTCAACTAATCAATCTTCCTCTTACAGGCCCTCTCCCTCGCAACACCCTCCTCAGACCTCCACTCTCCCCAACACGGCTTTGACTCAACAACGTATAACCCCCACTTGGACGGTCCACCACCAAAGGGTATAGTTATTGATCCTAATGGTGATGTGACCATGTTGGTGCTTACGCCTATGCACTCGGATGACATTTCTGCCTGGAGAAATGACGTTGCTGATCCAGACTCGACGTCGACCAGCACTAGCACTAGCAACCATAATCACGTACAACGTTCCTGGTCCACCACCTCTCTCGCCTCAAACACCTCACTCGTCCCTACCGAAATCGACATTCCCCCGATAAACTGGGACAACCTGAT
Source organism: Tetrapyrgos nigripes (assembly GCA_013368315.1). Classification (NCBI taxonomy): domain Eukaryota; kingdom Fungi; phylum Basidiomycota; class Agaricomycetes; order Agaricales; family Campanellaceae; genus Tetrapyrgos; species Tetrapyrgos nigripes. Next base: position 56,829 of record JAACJM010000283.1, on the reverse strand, counting down.
CGAAGCTAGGGAAGAGTTGGATAGGTGGGGGGTTGGGGTGAGGGATTTTGCGTATCTCAATCCCAATCCCAAAGCGAAACAAGTAACGCCTATGCCTACCCTGAACTTTAGACCAGCCCCAACAATCTTCGACCCATACACCTCTCTCGCAACATACGAGTATTATCTATCCAGGGGGACTAGTGAGAGTGTGGAGGGGTAGAAGGAGAGGGTGAGGAGGTGGAGGGGGATCGTCAGTGTGCGGAAGAGAAAGGGCAGAGAATGAGGGAAGAGAGGGAAGGGGAAGTGGGTTGAAGAGGGTAGATACAATGCCTATTGAGATGGTATCTGGTCCTGGGGTTGGGGTGATGCCTTCGATTATAGAGGGTGTGGAAGGGGAAGGGGAAGCGTCAACATCAACGTCAAGGCGAATGGATACGGAGAATCAGACGTTTAACTTGGACGATGAGGCTGAGGGTTCTCCAGAGTCTACGTCTTCTTCGGAGTCTGCGTCTACAACTACGACAACTACGACTACAGCTTCTCAGCCAACTCTATCTACGTCTACGACTACAACTTCGTCTTCATCTTCTTCCACGCCTACGTCTGCGTCTACAACTCCGTCTTCATCTTCTTCAACGCCTACGTCTGCGTCTACTACGACTACGACTACAACTCCATCTTCTCGTAACTCTACCCCGTCCCAATTGTCGTCTCAATCCCCCCCCACCTAACCCCCCTCCCAGGCGCCCTCACCTCCCGTCTCCTCTCCCTCCAATTCATCTCTTCATCCGAGATCGAAGAAAGGTGGTTGGATATCGATAGAGTTGCGTTGGGGGGGTATTTGAGGGGGTTGGGGTTGTTCCCAGTGGTGACTGAGACCGAGACCGAGACCGAGACCGAGACCGAGACCGAGACCAAAACCAAGAGGAGAAAGAGACAACGATAACGATGACGATTCCCCCCAACTGGAACTGGACCGCCACTGGAACGACTTGGTCAGATGTTTTGGATGCTGTTGGGGTGGGGAGTTCGAGGGGGCTGAGGGTTCTGGATCGTGATGGGACGGTTAATGGTGCAGATGAAGACGCAGATGAGGGTGAAGGCGAAGGTGAAGACGAAGATAAAGGCGAAGAAGATGAAGCTGAAGAAACACAAACACACACCCACATGACCCTCTTCAGAACGAGATATGCGATACCAAAGTATTATATTTTGAGGAATCATCTCGAGGCACAGACTCAGACCCAGACCCAGATGCAGTCCTCTTCGCTCAACCTTACCACCTCGAGCCCTAGTACCTCGAGCCCTAGTACCACCACCTCTCGCCGTGGTACCAAATGGCACTGGCTAACCCCTCATCCCTATCAACGTTTTTCTCTCCTCGAAGCTGCGATGGATGATAAACAGATTGTTTCGAATTATGTGCATTTGCAGAAGATGTTTGAGAGGGAGGGGAGGGGGGGGAGGGTTTGTGGGGGTGTTGGTGGTGGTGTCTGTGGTGGCGTGGGTAAGGGTACGACGGGTGGGGATGGAGATGGAGACGATATGGATGTGGTTATGGGTATGAGTATGAGTATGAGTGAACCTTTGATTAGCTTTGATGAGCATGAGCGAATCGGATCGGGTATGTGTGAGGGTGAGGGTAAGAGTGGGGCTGAGGCTGAGGCTAATGGGAATGAGAAGGTGAGAGCCTTGGAGAGGACGGGGACGGGGACGGGGACGTTGGGCAGAGGTTTGGGGAGGACTGGAACGTTGGGAATGTTGGGACGTACGGGTACTCTGTCTCTGTCTGGTTTAGGAATGACTGGGACACTGTTGTCGCTGGGGATGGGGTTGAAGAGGAGGAGGAAGAGCCCGGAAGATGGCATTGGAGATAAGGATGAGGATGACAGGGACGCTGGTCATGGGGAAGGCGAAGGCAACGTTGGTATGGTGAAAAGACGAAGAACCGGGTCTGGTAGTGCTGGGACTGGGGCTAGTGTCTCGATGACAAATGATATGACCGCTGCTACTACTTCATCGACTACCACCACCACTACTACCACCCCTCATACTCAAACTCAGACTCAGACTGAAGCCCAAGCTCCCTCTTCCACACTCATACCTACGCCTCCTTCGTCACCGGTAAAAGCCAAGTCTAAGTCTCATAAACGTCAATGAGAGGAAGATGGTGATAATGATGATACTGCCAACGCTGCATTCGCATTCGTTTCTGTCTCTACGTCTCAGTCAACGTCAGCCTCTACCTCTCCGTCCACCACCTCTGCTACTTCGACTTCGACTTCGCCTTCTACAACTACAGCCCAGACTTCTATACCTATCCCCTCGATTGCAACGACAACGTCTCCCGGTAGTCCGAAACGACGACGTCTAGCAACGTCTGCATCTACATCTACATCTACCTCTGCATCCATGTCCGAGCCCGAGTCCGAGTCTGAATCCTCTTAGGCTTTACCGGTACCAGCGTCTGCACTTGCATTTTAAGCTTCAAGCTTCATCATGATGACATACCCTACCCTACCTTCTTGTACTTTCGGGTTAACCTACCCCCTCTGCATTCAACTTCCTGCATTCAACTTATTGGCGTAACCTGTACCTATACCTTCCCCCGCGGTACCTTCCTCCGCATCTACGCCTTCCCCCCCTTTCCCTTTTCTTCAGTACGAGTTTTGGTCTTGTCTGTTCAAAGTAGAAGTTAAACAAAAGTTGTATTATTACATGCTTATCCCGTTTTTATCCCGTCTCCTTTTTCTCTACCTCCACCTCTTTCTTTCTTTTTCCTTTTCGTGTTCTGTAACTCATACTCGTACCCGTTACTTTTCTTGCAAGTGTCTTGTCATCTTCGTCTAAATTTTGTGGATACTGTATCGATAATTCAGCGTATCTGATTCTTTTTTTCTTCCTCCTCTTGGGCTCTGCATGTGATTCGATTCGTTGTACGTACATAAATAAGAAGTACTCTAACCTACTACTCTAGCTTTATCTTTCGGGTCTACGCTGTCCAGGACGTTGAGCAGTCGACTTTTTGCCGCTCCTCTCACGTTACACAGCCACAAAAACGTGACCTCCATCCAATCACAGCGCTTGGATTCTTGCTGCAGGCGGTCTCAACACCTCATCTATATTCCCTGTACACCCTCCTACACTCCTTTCAGCCTCTACTCCTTCCACGCCCGCTCGTTGTTCTGGTAGTTCCTTCTGCTATTCCTGCAGTCACCTCTGTTGTCGATGCCGTGACCTCAGTGGCATTCCCGTCGTCACCATCGTCGTTCCTGCAGGCACGACTCTTATTCCTACAGTTATTGCACTTACGATCACTACCTGTGCTTAGACTGTGAGAGGTGCTCTTGCCCTTCGCTGAAGGCCTACGATACTTTGTTTTACGTCTCTTCTGTACCCATAGACGTTCTCATTCTACATGTACTTCGCAATGCTTTCCAAGCATTCTAGTCACTTTTCTAGTTAACAGTTGATAACCAGCTTCTTTCTCAGCTTTCTTTGAGAATTAACCTGCCATCACTATACATCTTCTCCAACTACTGCCCCCTTCTTGGAATCTGCCTCAAAAAACACCCTAAATTGTAAAATAGCCTTCTTTACCCACCTGGTCATGCATCCTGACAGGTTGGGGATGAGATGTCTGTCCAAATTCTCTTATCCTCCTGGCTTATTCTACCTTCTACTCAGATCCTTGAGCACCTATCTCACGCACTCCAATAAATATTTGATCTTCTTAGTCCTCCTTTCTCTCCTTGAAAAATGTACTACCCTGCTACCTTACACGGCATGCAGACAACCTTCTGTTAACTATGACACCTCTATATGACATGTACTGGTTCTACTTACGTTCAATAAGAACTCTTTTCTGATCGTATATCGGAACATTCATGAAAAATATAGGTACAGATCTACACACCTATGGTGGGATCATTTTCTGTTTGACGCAGCGCAACATTCCCACTTGTCTCCACCCACATCTTGCCAGAGTGTAAACCCACTTCGTGGTTTCTACACATTGGACACATATTGCCACAGTGTGAGATAATTTTACTTATTAGGATTATTGGATATTTCAGTCATGAGACCAACTTCTATTTCATCATTTACCGAGTTACCTACAGTCCACAGTCACTGCGCAGCATAGTCACTTTGCGCACAGTTACTTAGCCGCAGTTACTGCTCCGTAGTCATTATTTCTTTATTGTACCACTTTTTACTGTGCCTCAGCTGCACAGTAATTTGAAATACTTATTCTATGAGTATATAAGTAGCCCAATTTTGTGTACAAATAAAAAGAAGTTCCCCAAAACAAGTTCCCTAACAAGTACTTCCCTTCCAGTAACTACTTCCCCTGTGAAGTACCACTTCTCACTTACGTCTACTCTCTCACCAAGTGTGATCCCAACATCTACACCAAAGACAGATTTATTCAACATTGAGTTCTCTGATCAAGACATTTTGATTCAGAGCTTTCTGTTAAATATTGTATGACTTTGCACACTCTGTGTATTTCATCCAAGACTTCTCGGTTCTGGATTATTAAGTCCAGTCTATTACGTTCACAGATATCTCAGCAATCTACTCAGATTGTTCATTTTTCAGTTATTGTACATTCGAGGAATACTTATTCGAATATTGTGTTCCGACCCCGGAGACGAGCTTTGACCAACGACAAGTCTTTAAGCAGTCTTCGTTAGATCGTACAGATCAGATCGACACAGAGGCCCGGGAAAATGCAACTGCAGTGCTCAGAAAATCTGTGGGTAGGTTCTCTACTCCTGATTTTGCTAGGACATTGTATGCTGCTCGAGCTGACCCATGTCTCATCAACGGGTGTGATGTCATGCTGGACCTTTAACAAACTGATTTCAACCAGCTTGGTGAGGTTCAAAAGACTTGTCCATGTTGGAGATGGATAACCACTCAACTCTGGCCCCCCTGTTCATGAAACTTGTAAATTCTGCCACTTCGGTATCGTTGAATCATCCTTACCTTGCGCTACCTTCAGTACATCCCATCAAGAGACCATATCCACTATGCAAATTGCCTTTCATTGCTGCATCTCACTTTCCATTGAAAGAAATTCAATTGGCTGGGTATGCCATGCATCACCCTCACAAATCTTTCTCTTCCTTCACATCTCAATCAATTAGTCAAACATGTCAATGCAGATGCCAAGCCTTCATGACTACAGTAGCAAATCAATAAATCTACTCGTCTACTTACTACACGGATGGCTCCAGCCCCTTCCTAAAGAGAAATCCAAATTCTACATCACGCACTTCTGGCATTATCTCCGAGTCATTGGCCCTTGCCATTGGAAAGCCCTGATAAGACTCCTGCTCTGCTCAGCGACCATCATTCAATTCTTGACCTCCTCAGACACGGCTCCCGATATCAAACCCCGATCCCAAGCGAAATATGTCTCTCGCCTCCTGCTCTGCCGAACCTCCCACTACCAGTGGAGGTTGTCAATACCCGACAGACGACAATGACTACACGATCGTACTCCTATTACCCCCATCAGATCATGGGTATGAGAAATCTGCAGACACCCAGTGCAGACACCCCAATTAGTTCATTTGTTGTCAAAACCATTTTTTTTTGTTAAGTTCTACTATCTAGGATGAATAATAGGAATGATGGCTGCCCGGGCATGTACATAAGTCCAGGACATATCATACACTTTCTGGTTTGCAACATTTTCTACATTTTAGTGGCCCATTCTTTCAAAATGAGCTTGTTTGTAATTATCCCTTTACAATACGCATAGTTACAGTAAGTGATGTGATTTCATATAGCGAGGCTGGCGCAGACAGCTGGCCTTATACAGAATCTGACCTTGAGGTGCAATAATACTTTTTTAATTATTACGAGTTTTTTTCTGACTAGTTTTTAGGAGAGCGGCCTTTGCAAGGCTATACAGGAAAAGATGAAAGCAGAAAGAGCAGCAAAGCGAGTAGAGAAAGAGAAGAATATGCCTCCCAGATCCATTTACTGAAGAGAAAGGCTTAAACAGGTCAACCATGGCTGTTCAGGAAATTACCAATCCGGCAGAACCTTGCCAGCCACAACAATCGGCTAGGTCTAAGCACAGATGTCATGCAGAAAACAGAGGTGAAGAGACAGAGGATGGAAACCAGTATAAGAGAACACACAGGCAGAGAAAATAGTCTCTTTACAAAAATTGGCTATTGATAGCTAATCTTTATATCAAATCCATTCCTATCCAGTTCTGGGCAGAAGTACTTACCTAACACTCTTATTTTGCTTTCTTAGGGTGTCTGCATGGTGCAGACACCCTGCAGACACCCTTCCCAGAAATTACAAATGAGCACAAATTATCTTGTAAAAACATGCTCAGACATGAGCCAAATACTACCAGTTGTTTGATATAATATGATATTCAAAGATGAGTAGTACAAACACAGGTAGCAAGCATCTCAAAGCATTTTGAGTGTTCTTGGACTACATATTCACACTGATATACACTCATGAGAATGTAGAAATACTCTCCTGGTATCTTGAATAGAGAAAATCTGTAAGAATGTTTCAGGAAAAAAATCTGTGGCTGTGCTTATACTCCTTTTTTGAAGATTTTTACGCTTTGTGTACAGCAGATACACAACTTGCAAAGCATCTGGAAGCTTAAATATATATATGGTATGGTAAGTACAGTCTTATACAGTAATTTACAATGCTATCCGAAGGGTGTCTGCAGATTTACCTATACCGAATTTTTATCAAGATAGCTCATACAACGTTCATCGGGTTAAGTGCTGTTGGAATGATACATGTAGTAACTGGCTTCGCCTGGGTCTACGAGGTCCTCATTGATAGGCTTGAGCAAATCCTGAAGCTGGACTTCATTCCTAAGTGAGTTTGCAACAGAGATTATTTATCGTCGGTTTGCTCACAAAGATACTTCTTGGACAGGTATCAGAAATCTGCAGACACCCCCTGGAGACACTCTGATTCTTATCACTACTGACTCATACCTTGTCAAAATCATTGCTCTTGTTAGTTTCTTGTATAGTACACACATTTCTTCCAGTATAGGTAAATCTGCAGACACCCCGTGCAGACACCCTTCACATAGCATGTAGATTACTGTATAGGACTATATGTACCATACCATATATATATGTGACCTACAGGATGATTTTAAAGTTGTGTATTAGCTGTACACAGAGTGTAAAAATCTTCAAAAAAAGGAGTATAAGCACAGCCACAGATTTTTTCCTGAAACATTCTTACAGATTTTCTCTATTCAAGATATTAGGAGAGTATCTATACATTCTCATGAGTGCTTCCCAAAAATTACAATGAGTACAAATTATCTTGAAGTTATTATAATGTATTATCTTGTAGAAACATGCTCAGACATGAGCCAAATACTACCAATTGTTTGATATAATAGGATATTCAAAGATCAGTAGTGAAATGCAGATAGCAAGCATCTCAAAGCATTATGAGACATCTTGAGTGTCCTTGCTTTACAGATTCACACTGATATACACTCATGAGAATGTATAGATACTCTCCTGATATCTTGAATAGAGAAAATCTGTAAGAATGTTTCAGGAAAAAATCTGTGGCTGTGCTTATACTCCTTTTTTTGAAGATTTTTGCACTCTGTGTACAGCTAATACACAACTTTAAAATCATCCTGTAGGTCACATATATATGTGGTATGGTACAGTGGCCAAAAAAATTGTCCACATGTTTGGCACTTTTGGAAAGATTGCTGATTTAAGAGCTATTGAGCAGAAATCTCAAAACATGGCTGGTGGTAGCAAGAAAGCCTTTGATTAGAGCTACAATAATCTGTCTGTTTTGTCTTATTTGGCCACATATCTGTGGAGTTATGATTGATTTAAAATTGTATGTCATTTGGACAATTTTTTGAGTTGCCACTTCAAAATCATTATTGCAATAACCTGATGTGTTATACATGATGTCATGGGTGGAGCTGTACAGTAATGTGATGTATACACCACAATGATGTCATAGCTGCCAGCTGGAGCATACATAGCAACATACAGATGCTCTACAGCTTCTATGAAAATCATGGGGTCCCTCATATCAGCCCAGAAAGACAATCTCTACTCTCTCCTCCAAACTGCCCCTCCCTCTATCAAAATTTCAGCTCAGACTGAAGTATGAAAGCAGAGTGTTGCTTTTATAGGTAGAGAGACATGTTCTGATAAAGGAAACCATTGGATATAGCACTTTAGAAAGTTAATACCCAGCTGAAAAATGGCCACCTCTGGATCAACTCCCATATTATTAATGCTTTCCAGGATTTTGTTACTTAAGATGGTCATATAGTGTTTGCAATCTATCTTCCCCTTCATCTGGACCATTTTTACTGCTTACTGTTGCCCCATACCCTACCCCATCATGTCATTTTCTCTCTCAAATGTCATCATTTCTGTTACATCTTGCTGTACCATGAATTTATCTCTCTTTTCTCACACATGCTGGGGCATATTTGCCCCAAAATAATTGGTTTTGGTTTTATCTGAGAAAATAACCCACTTCTAGCCTTCTACAGCCCGGTCTTTTTACATCTGTGCAAACTTCAAGTGAGCCTTGCTGCAAGTCACTGTAAGTTTGCACTTGTTCTGTGTTTTGGAGATCGCCACAAGACGTTTTCAGGAATGTTTTGGCTGTTATAGGTTGGGACAGGCTGTCCAAGAAGAGCCTTGATGTTTCAGGCCACTTGTGTAGCAATCTGGCTTTACCAGAATGGATTTTTTTCCAATCTAACCTCTTCACAAGTAGTAGAGAGCCTCCTAGGACACCCTGCTGTATTGTTCTCATTGTCTGTATTTGTCTTTTAAGCCACAAAAGCAACTCTTGGCTTCCATACTCCAGTCTGAGCTGCAATTTTTGCAGATGGAGAGGCAGTTAAGAGGAGAGAGTAGAGGTTGTCTTTCTGGGCTGATATGAGGGACCCCATGATTTTCATAGAGGCTGTAGAGCATCTGTATGTTGCTATGTATGCTCCAGCTGGCATCTATGACATCATTGTAGTGTATAAATTACATTACTGTACAGCTCCACCCATGACATCATGTATAACACATCAGGTTATTGCAATAATGATTTTGAAGTGGCAACTCAAAAAATTGTCCAAATGACATACAATTTTAAATCAATCATAACTCCACAGATATGTGGCCAAATAAGACAAAACAGACAGATTATTGTAGCTCTAATCAAAGGCTTTCTTGCTACCACCAGCCATGTTTTGAGGTTTCTGCTCAATAGCTCTTAAATCAGCAATCGTTCCAAAAGTGCCAAACATGTGGACAATTTTTTTGGCCACTGTACATATAGTCCTATACAGTAATCTACAATGCTATGCGAAGGATGTCTGCACGGGGTGTCTGCAGATTTACCTATACCGATCTGATCACAATGGCTTCAATACCTGCAACACGCTACATCTTCTTCGCAAAATCATCTTCCGCTACAACAGTATTGGTACTGTCATATCAAATATCTTGCAACGATTACTATCCTACCGTCCGGTTTAAATTGCAAAATTAATATTATCACTTCATCTCAACTCAAAACTCTCTCATATTCTACCAAAGTCTAGGCCATCTCACTACGAAATTTATTTATATCTTCCAATACAACAGTACAACAGCAGTATTGGCATTGCCGCATCAAATATCTTGCAATGATTACTATCCTACCGTCTACACATTGCAAAATCAATATCATCATTCCATCTCACTACAAAAGCCCTCCATCTCACTACCAAAGTCTATTATATCAATATCATCAGTCCATCTCACTATGAAAATCACTCATATTCTCACCCATCTCACTACCAAAGTCTCTCATATTTTACAGCATATCTGTAAACCTGCTGGTTTACAGCCACTCGTTTCTCTTCTCATTTCACATGTATTTCTAGCGTCACCTTTATGTCACTTAGTCATGTAGCAATTCCCTAGTTCTATCTTTACCACCACCACCTGTATCTTGTACCTTCTTCTTGCGCGCGTCGCAATCCATAGCGTGGCCATCATTGCCTCTGTGTGACCGTTAGTGATTTCCGACGAGCACAGCATCGGTTTACAGCATTGTTAAACAGGATTCGACGACTCTGATTTGGCTCTGCAAGTCGCTGATATAATCACCTGCTGTGGAATGAGACGGTACTCTTTATGAACATCAACATTTATGGCTCGATGAATGCTGGTAACAGATTTGAGATTTGCTAGACCTCGTAGTTCGTGTTTCCATTATGAATTGTAGATCTCATTGCTCTGTTTGAAGTCTTCATTTATACTGACAAAGATAGTCTGTGTACGTACTACGCGTACACATTGACATTACAGCACTAGTTAGTTCTTGTCAACTTGTTATCCACTCTTGCTTTGTAAGTAAATGCTTTCTAATGACATAAAATTTTGTCAGCCAACTTAAACGCTGACTTTCACTTGATTTTCAACACAGCATGCCTGCTGGATACCACCTCAAATGTCTCTTCAAGTAAGTATCTGCTTATCTTCACTGCTGAAAACAGCTTTCACTGGTGAAAAGTAGTGATACCGAGGAGGCAGGATCACGGAAAATTGCTCGTTGTGTGACATGGTTGTCTCATTTTCTCCCAAGTTTCTCCAGAAGCTGTTGATTAGCTGACAAATCTGATCGAACAGTTTTGGCATTACCTAACACTTTATCGTATTTTTGCTGACGAACTCGAAGCAGAGTAACTCAGCCTGGGGAGCTGTCTAAGCCAGCATGAAGATTAGTACCACCCTTCCTCGACACCTATAAAAGAGGGATCATTTGGAATGCTCAGCAACTCAACTCACCAACTCCTCGACCAACCTTTACAGCAATGTCTTCTTTCGAAACCAAACATCAATCTCAAGGCCTCAAAGAGTTATCAGTGCTTTTCACTCTAATACAACTGGGTCCACTGACCATTCGAAACAAGTTCTTCATGGCGCCGCTAACGAGAGACCTAAACGTACCCACCAATGTTCCTACCGATCTCATGGTAGAATACTACCGTCAGTGCGCGAAAGGAGGAGCAGGATTAATCATTTCAGAGACAATGCTCATATCTCAACAAGGGTGAGTTCTACGCAACACTCCCTTCTCGATGTTTCATTGGTCACGGTATTTTTTGGCTAATACTTGCCCTCTATACTAGCTCTCCATGGCCGCACGCACCCAGTATATGGTCAGATGAACACATTCATGCCTGGAAGAAGATAACCGACGCTGTCCATGAAGAAGGAGCGTACATCTATTTGCAACTTTGGCATCATATGTGCACCAGTAGTTGTAGATATTATGCATTGTATCCCAGATGAGCCTGAAGCCCGTAATGCACAGTGAGCCCAGTACACTGCAGAAATGCATTTACTGCCAATTTTCCTGATGATACAATGCATTGTGTCCTGCCATTATACAGTGGGTCAAAAAATTGTCCACATGTTTCGCATTTTTGGAAAGATTGCCAATTTAAGCAATACTGAGTAGAGATATTAAAATGTGGTCAGTGATGGGCAGAAAGCCCTTGATAAACGCTACAATATTCTGTCTGTTTTGTCTTATTTGGCTTAAAACTCATGGAGATATGACTGATTTAAAATGGTATGTCATTTGGACAATTTTTTGACATGCAAGTGAAAATACAGAAAGTGCTAGCTCAGTACTTGGTATGCCCTCCTTTGGCCTTCAACACAGCCTCAATCCTTCTAGGCATGCTCCTGATCAATTTCTGACAATCTTCTTCTGTGATTTCATCCCACTTTTCAGCTGCTCTGTCCCATATTTCCCAAACTCCAGAGGGTGCTGTGTCATATCCATTGAGCTTGTGTTTGAGGGTTGTCCAGAGGTGTTCAATGGGGTTCAGGTCAGGAGATTGAGCAGGCCAGCTCATGCAATGGATGTTGTTGTCTTCAAACCACTTGGTGGCCAGTTTTGACTTGTGTTTAGGATCATTGTCTTGCTGAAAAATGGCCACCTCTGGATCAACACCCAAAATATCCATGCTCTCCAGAAGGTTGTTCTCCAAAATGTCCACATACTGCTCTGCATTCATCCTGCCCTCCACCTCTGCCATGTTTCCAACTCCTTCCCACCCCATACATCCCCACACCATGATATTTCCTCCTCCAAATTTGACTGTTTCCACCACATTTCTCTCTCCCAAGGATTCACCCTTCCTCCCCCACACATACTGCTGTCCATCTGACCCATATCGATTGATTTTAGTCTCATCTGACCAAATAACCCTTTTCCAGTCATCCACAGTCCAGTTTCTGTACTTCTGTGCAAAGTTTAAACGAGCCTTCCTGTGAGCTGCAGTGAGTTTGGGCTTCTTCTTCGTTTTAGATGTGTCCACATCATGCCTGAGAAGGGAATTTCGAATGGTTTGGGTGGAGACAGGTTGGTCAAGGAGGGGATTGATGTTTCTGGCCACTTCTGTAGCATTTTCAGCTTTGCCAGTGTTGATTTGTTGGATAGCAGCACGTTCATCAGTGGTAGACAGCTTTCTAGGACGCCCTGCTTGATGGTTCTCCTTGTCAGGATACATCTCTTTGGCCAGAGAAGCAATCTTTGACTTGGATACCCCAGTTTTAGCAGAGATTTCCCTGGATGAAGCAGAAGTTTGGAGGAGAGAGAGGATATTGTCTTTCTGGGTGGATGTGATGGGTCTCATGATTTGATGAGGGCTATAGAACAACTGGATGCCCTTATATATGGTCCAGCTGGCAGCTATGATATCATTATGATGTAGCCATTGCATCATTGTACAACTCCACTTATGATGTCATCTATGAGACATCACATAGTTACAATACTGATTTTGAAGTGGCAACTCAAAAAATTGTCCAAATGACATACCATTTTAAATCAATCATATCTCCATGAGTTTTGAGCCAAATAGGACAAATAAAACAGATTATTGTAGCTCTTATCAAGGGCGTTCTGCCCATTACTGACCACATTTCAATATCTCTACTCAGTATTGCTTAAATTGGCAATCTTTCCAAAAATGCGAAACATGTGGACAATTTTTTGACCCACTGTATATCCTACAATGTGTTGTGTGCTCCAATGCTGCTGGCTATTATATACCCTATAATGCATTGTGTGCCATGCCTACTATACAAAATACAGTTGAATATCTCATAATGCATAGACTTGGTTCCCAGATTTCCATGCAGTTTGAGATTGAGCCTCTATTTTACAAAAAAAAAACGTTCTTGCTCCTGCTTCAGAATATGGATCTACAATCTGTTCAAATGATGTCAGATTGCATCCTGCTGCTTCAGTGGGTAAGATGCAACATAACACCTTCACAGTGACTGGCCTTCTGGATTTTGGCTGACATCAGAAGTCTTGAATACATATCAGGACCAAAGTAGATCAATTATATGACATTATTTGCTATCAATTTCACCATTTCTAGAAAATGCATGGTCATTCTGGCCAAATTTCTGACTTTTTGACCCATTCCTTTCTATTTTTGAGGTATTTTTGGCTATCTCATAGTGCATACTGGCCCAAAATTTTTCCAAAATCTCAATGCATTATGTGTTATGCAATTTGGGGCCAGTTTGGCAGAGAACAGTGCTTGTTCTGGCAAATCCTCATGCATTATCAGATTTATGCATTATGTCAAGAACAGGTCAGGCTGGGTACTGGTAACCTCTCAGGCCACCACACAGAGGCAATAGACAATGACAAGGCAAGTAGAATAGATAGATAGTGAGTAAGCCAAAGGTAGGCTTATGTCAACATAGTACTGAGCCAAGCTGAGCAGTATGGATCTAAGGGATACAAGTGGACAGACTAGAGACCTATCTACAAAGCCCTGAAGTATATATGATCAAAGGAATGAAGAGATAAAGCCTAGATCAATAAGTACCGATGGAAAGGAAGAACTATGGAGAAATAAAGGAACAATGGAAGAATCAAGGAGAAACAAGGTAGAACTATGGAGAAAGGAAGAACCATGGAGAAACACCTGGAAGAACTATAGAAGTGACAGGAACAAAGGAAGCAAAGCAAAGAAGAAGGAAAACAAAGAGAAACAAGATCTGGATAAGCCAAAGTACTGGAAAGAAGACTAGAAGTAAAAGGAATGATGGAAGCGAAGCAAAGATGAAGTAAAACAAAGAGGAACAAGATCTGGATAAGCCAAAGTACTGGAAAGAAGACTAAAAGCAAAGAAATGAAGGAAAACAGGGTTTGGAGACAAAGGCATGAAGAGATTCATGACAATAATGCAATATGAGATATTTGACTGTACAATGCATTGTGTCCTGCTATTATATGTCCTACAATGTGTTGTGTGCTACTAGTACTACTGCATAATAGCCGGCTATTATACAGCACGCAATGCATTGTATTATGCCATCTATTTATGGCATAATACAATGCATTGTGTCCTGCTTCCGACACATGATAGCATTTGGTGGGATGACACAATCCGTTGTGCCATACCACTGCCATCTATTATAACTAATACAATGCACTGTTGCTCCTTTTTCTAAAGAATATAATGCATTGTGTCCTGCTATTGAGGGATAATAGCATTGGGTGGGAAGACACAATGTGTTGTTATTCCCATCTTCTATCATGCTGCACAATGCAGTTTGATCAGACTCAAATCAATTGACCAAACAGAGTACAGAAATCAATTGACGGAACAGAATACAGAAATCAATTGACAGAACGGAACCTACATATGCATACTGTTGACACCATTACAAAGCATGTAAAATACAATATCAATCCCCACCACAGTTTCTGAGCCTCCAAGGAGAAGATTCTTCCTCCAATGGCCCTTCAGCCTGACACTTCCTGCCTCCTTTTTTACTGTAGGGAGAAAAGCCAGTCAATAAGCAATAAAAAGAAGAAATAGCAGCAATCGCACACTGGAACACTGCCACCATCCCTTTGATGACCCAGATCACATCACTGAGTGCCTCTGCCCAATTTTCACGTTGGGTAACTGTCTCTAGCCTCAAGAACCAGTGCCTCAAGAACCAGTAAAACAAGCAGGCAATCACCATCAGCATCCCACACTGCCCAGGAAACTTCATGCAGTCCCAGCATTCCCGATCCTTTTCTGCATCCTTTGTCAGACCCAATATCAACTTGCTGTTGTTCCAAGGTTGCCAATCAGGGTTGACAAAGTCCCACCATCTCCAAAACTCGGCTGACATAGTGTCAGCATTTGACACACAATCTGGAACTTCAGAAGGCAGGCTCTTGCAGTTCTTGCTCCACCAATCCACAACAGCAAGAAAGCCTTTGCACCCCTTGGGTTCTCAAACATGTAGCTTCTCTCTAAATCTGCCCAAGCCAATAAGAGTATTCCCCATAACTTGATGCCTCAGGGTGTGGGATCCGAGCTGAAAGACTCAAATGCCGTTTTCAACCAGGCCAGCCAATTTGTGTCCATGTCTGGAAGCTCACTCATCAACTCATCACTGTCCATGTCCATTGGGCTTGCTCCAGGGGTTGATGATAATGGAATTGGATTGGATTGAGACGGGTTGGCCATCAACGTATCAGCGTTCTCCACATTGTTAGTGCCTGCAGATGAAGCTGGTGTGACATCACGGGGAGGTCAACTGAATGAGACAGTGTAGTAGCCTGAGACAAGGTTATGACTGTGTCAGAACATGCTGATGCTGACAAATCAGTCTGATCATGACTCCCCACATCTGAACCTTGCTTCATACCCTCCTCTCCTTCAGCCAATGGTAGTGAAGACACTGGACCACTATTTCCCATACTTGTCTCGTCAGCACCCTTTGAAGACAGTATCTCAGCTGCTGGAGACTCTTTGGAAACAGGTGGGACTTCCAGTGGAGACTCCTTTGAACCAGATGGGACTTCCAGGGACACAGCCTTTGAGGCAGAAGGAGTGGAAGAATCTTCAGGGCTCGAGGAAGATTTTTCCATACCAGTCAGGACTTCAGGGGACATGGCAGCTAAGGCAGAAGGACTGGAGTCTTCAGGGCTCAAGGAAGCCAACATCTGGGAACATGTAGTGTGGGTAGCAGGTATAGTGTTACTATCTTCTTTGCTGGCAGAGCTTTCCTTACCTCTGACTTTCTTGTGTTTGGGTTCCAACATAGGCATTGGGTGGAGAGCATCCAACATTGTCTTGTTATGTATCATGTTGTTTTTGTGCTCAAAGTCAAACAAAGAATCCTTCCTCAAATCTGCCAATTCCTCCCATTGGGTCTCATCTGGCAGACTCTTCAACCACTCTTCCATCTCTGTGTGCAAAACCCTGTTCTCTTGCAAGACTGGCATTTTTGGACAAGAGGGCCTCTCAATGTCATCCTCCCCATTGCCTTCCTCATCTGAATTCACCTCAGCTACCGACTTCACTTTTGTGGACTTGGTTCACTTTGCCTTGGGTTCCTTGGCCTTCTGCTTCCCCTTCTCAGCCTTCTTCCCCCTAACTGGTTCAGCCTCATCATCATCCATCATCAGTAGATCAGACAGGTCCATGGCTTCCAGTTCTAGTATCTTTGCCAACTTTTCCCTGGCCAGCTTAGACACCACTTTCAGTCTTGAACTAGCACCAGGATGTACATCTATAAACCATAGTAAGTCTCATAGCTGTCTCGACTTTCCAATAGGAGCTCACCTTCTTCTGTATGAAGCAGAAAGTCCAGAAAATGACACATCACTCCATTGAACTCATCCAGCTTCCAAAACTCCCACTTCTTCAGCCTATCCCCAATAGTCTCCCCTGAACTCACACTACATTACGAGGCCCTTTAGGCCGAGTTAACTTATGTCAACCCCTCAATTGAGTAGCAAAGGTTCTCACGGGTTCTAACTTTTACATGCCACCACAGCGCTCCGAAGTACCCGAACTGACGCTCAATATGTCATAGCTCATTTCTGCCTTGCCGCCCACCAACCACGACGAGCTTCAGGCGTATTTACCTTCCCTCAGCAGCCGTCACAAGTCCAACTGCCACTCTCTGATCCACTATGGGCTCCTCCACCCAATGCTCAAGGTGTCATTACAGAAGATATTAAGCTCTATCTAATTTTTTTAGTCAATTTTACAGTATTACTTACTTATACAATGGGCCTCGTAATTTGCCATGGGAAGCAGTGGCACCTTTCCCCAGTTACTGTAAGTCTTGTAAACCAGACTCTAAAAAGCCATACTCACACTATAGCCCCATAGTCATCTGGATCGCCATCTGCCTTTGGTGGCACACCTCCTATCAACGTCAATGACATTCCAGTCAGCTGAGCCAAACTGTCCAGCAGTGGTTTGAACCACTTCATAACATTCCCTCATGCACTGTCAATTACCCAGGCTAGTATCTTCTTCAAGAGTATAAACATAGTAACTTACATAGATCTGGCCAGATCCCTGAATTCCCCCACTTTTTCCAACACAAACTTATCACCCTTCATCAGCTGTTTATAAGCTTCCAAATCCTCCTGGTAATTTGTCTCTCTGATCGCCTCCAATTCCTGCTGTACAGACAGCTCTTCTGCCAAAGCTGTCCTAAACTTCAGGGTGAACAGGTCCTCTAGGCCTGCCATCTTCCATCACTGCTCAAATAACTTTCCCACTTTCTGCTTAGATCCAGGCTGTGACATGTAAAATTTTGGCATTTCAATACATCACAAATCCATTTCAACAACTGTTTAAATACAGATCCTTTAGGTTTGGAACCTCTAATTGCTCCGTCTTTGTACGCGAGTCGACGGGCATGGAGAGGCAAAGATGAATAGGCAAAACGCGGCGACCCCAAAATGGAGCCGCCCGAAAAGAGAAGTGACATTAGGATGTGGATAAGCGCTGAGCCCTGAAACAGCGACTCGGTACATTTTGTAGCTAAGTACTAGGAACGGCCAAAGTAAAGGTAACATTAAAAACCTGCAGGGGAAAACCACTATGGGAGAAAACCTCCTGTCAGGAAAAGTTTGCCAGTACTCGGGTGAGAAGAAGATAATATAGAGGGAGGGATTGGGTGGGTAAGCAAAGGAATTCTCGAGTGAGCGGGAAGTGAACGAGAGAATAAAAAACTAAAGAGAAAATGGGGAATTGGCTAGATATAAATACAGGAAGATATATGAAATACTCTCGAACGTGTTTGAACGGGTGTGTGGAAGAAAGGAGACCAACAGTTTCACTAGCGTTTGACTAGATCACAAACCGTTGGTAAGGAAGGCTTGATCTTGACGGTGAAACTGTGTTGATGTGCAAACCAGAGGAGCTACAAGATGTAGATGAGATGGGTATTACTGGGACAGGAAGGAACTACCTGAGTAGAAGATGGAACAGTAAAAATGAGGAATGCGAGACTCTGAGAAGTACTCGCAATTAGACTATATTAAATAAATAATTTAACCACGACTAATTGCTCCGTCTTCGTACGCGAGTCGACGGGCATGGAGAGGCAAAGATGAATAGGCAAAACGCGGCGACCCCAAAATGGAGCCGCCCGAAAAGAGAAGTGACATTAGGATGTGGATAAGCACTATGGAGCCTAAGGAGGAAAATAGGGAAGGGAAGGGAGGGTGAGGGAAATTA
This sequence comes from Tetrapyrgos nigripes, assembly GCA_013368315.1. Taxonomy (NCBI): domain Eukaryota; kingdom Fungi; phylum Basidiomycota; class Agaricomycetes; order Agaricales; family Campanellaceae; genus Tetrapyrgos; species Tetrapyrgos nigripes. The sequence goes on along the minus strand of JAACJM010000283.1, from coordinate 38,270 downwards.
TATGGATGTAGGAAATCAAAGTTTAGAATGTGTAAAAGTTGAAGTAGATGGGGGAGTTGGAGGTATGGAAGAGGGGGAAATAGTAGGTAAAGCCCAATGCTCTGAAACAGCAACAATGGGAATAAAATAAATACTAATGAGCGGGATGACCAAAAAGGAGGGCATGCAGGACTACGGGGTTCTTACGGATATATATCTCGAAAGTATGTGAACTCCACCTCCCCGCAGCCTGGATGAGATGTGGAGAAACACCACTCTGCGCCATTGATGTGGCACCCCCTGCGCGCATTGAATGTCCCGAGATGTTGGCGTTAGGGAAAAACATCTTTAATCTCTTGATAAACCAATCGCGCGTGGGGATTTTGCCGTTTGAACAGATCCAGAGCTCGGGGCGTAGTGGGAAAAAATGGTCTCGAGAGTCAAGGTATGAAAGGAAATGGGGAGTAGGGTTTGAACGACGGGTGGTGGTTTGTATGATGACGAGGTTGCCCTCAAAGAAATGATCCGCTTTATGGCCGGGAAGGAATAGGGAGTACTGGTCCGGATCGCTGCTGTCAACGGAATGGCGCATCATAGTTTTTCGACGGTTGATCAAGCGTTTGTTTGTAGGGTCTGTTATCTCCCCTAATCGAAGGAGTCCGTGAAAACCCGTTAGCACCATCGCTTTGAATAGGAAGTCGTCATGGGATTGAGAAGATGAAAGGGAATTAATGATGATCTCGAGTTGGTCATGGGATAGGGGAAGTTTTCTATTGATTGGGGTGCCCCATCGACGTAAGCAACCAGTCATGGTGCGTGTCACCAACGATGAATTCCGTGCCTGCCGTGCATCGGGAAAATGCACCTCAAGTTCGCTAACGATGCCCGAGAGATAATTGTTGACGGAACGAGGGTTGATGTGCGCAGACATGAACACAGCATACATGCTGAGGGTCTCGGGAGTGGGAATAATGGGGAAATCATGGATCTTGCAAAAAGTAAGGTAGGAATTAAGAGCAGAAGAATAAGAAGAAGAGGAAGAGGTATCGATGGATAGGCCCAGACAAACAGATCGTTCGTGAATCAGCTTTTCTAAGCTCCAAGGCTCACGAACGGGTTGCCTGGAAGTTGCTGAAATAGATAACACATTGCCCCCAGTGTCCATCGCGGGGGTATAGAAGGTCGTAACAATGCCAAAAAATTTCAGAAAGTCATAAAAGAAGAAAGAAAGAGAAATAGATCGTGATCGAAGAGGGGAACAGTCCATGTAATGATCAAGTAGAAAGAAAAAGCGAAATTAAAGAAAAGACAATCCGATCAGGGGAAATTAGAAGGAGCAGAATTAAATGAAACAAATCAGTGTGGACAGGAACGAGATTATTTACGGGGATTCGTGATAGCGGCAGTGGGTTTGGAGGGGAGAGTGGAAGGGAGAGTAGAAAGGGAAGACGTGGATTTTGATGGGAGATGGGGACAGTTAGGACTCTTGTGACCAGGTAACTCACAAGCATTGCAGATATGCAGGCGAGGACAGCTACCAGGCACACCAGTGCAAAGTCCCATGTTCCAGTTGTTGCAAGGAACTTTTGACTTGACTGGTGTAGCCCGGGTAGTCACGCGGGAAAGGGCAGATTCTTCAACGCAAGAGCCGGTGTCACTGATGTGAGACTCTCTGAGGTCAGCAAATTGGCTGAAATCAGAGAACTGAAGGGTTTTTGTGTAGGCAACACGGGCTTGAACTGCTTTGTCAAAGTTGATGACCCTTGAATAGAATGGCCTTTTGACAGAGGCAAATTGACGGTGAATGTACTCGCCATATGCCCTGACGTCAGACTCAAGGTGAGGAAAGGTGCGACTATAGGCAATGATAACCTTATACCATGCCACCCCCCATTCGTTAGAGTCCGTGATCGCCTTTGCAGGAGTCTGATTTCCGAACTTGATTTGAATGTCGTCCGTCAAGCTCTCTGTACGATCCTCGGTGTACGTGTTGGAGTACATGGACGTGAAAACCACGTCAAGATTGACAGGTTTGCCGAGTAGAATTGCTTTGAGTTCAGATTCGGGTAGATCTGGGCAGAGGGGAGATGACTGAAGGGAACGTAGCGCTTTTTTCGGATCCTCGAGGTTCTTTGCGATCAGACGCAGGGTTTGACGGCAGTTAGGGGAAAGGGAATCCATGGTAATAGCGGTGAGGGGGTTGCCACTGGACCATGGGTATTCAGCGTCGTCATCTGTTCTTGCCTTCTTACTCGGAGAAGGTTGATCAAAAGGATCGAGATTTGATGACTGAGACTCATCTGGATCCCTTGCTCTTTTCGCTCCTCTATTGTTAGCTCCATCCTCAACTTTGTCCACATTATCCAACATCTCCAAGAAAGCTGCTAGTCCATCTTTTTGTGCCTGGTCCGACATCCCCTGAGCTGCACGAAGCTTCTCCTGTATATCGGTAACGGCGTTAATCTTGGGAATGTGGCGTTTGCGGTACCGATCGACGATTGCATTGCAATCAGCCAGTATCGTTCAAGGAACCGTGACTGTACGGCGGATAGCCCCACCAGGTGTCACATTAGCAGATGGAGGCGCAGTTGGGCTGGTAGTACTAGTGCTCAGAGGACCAGCACTTGTAGTGGCGGGACCGTGGAAAACGCTGTCCCTGGTGTTGGTAAAGCTGGGAGAAGCACCAGGCATAATACCGGTGTTTGGGGTAGGAACATCCGAAGAAGAGGTGGTGTTTTGAGACATGTGAACGGAGTGATGTAGACGAATATAAGCAAAGGAATTCTCGAGTGAGCGGGAAGTGAACGAGAGAATAAAAAACTAAAGAGAAAATGGGGAATTGGCTAGATATAAATACAGGAAGATATATGAAATACTCTCGAACGTGTTTGAACGGGTGTGTGGAAGAAAGGAGACCAACGGTTTCACTAGCGTTTGACTAGATCACAAACCGTTGGTAAGGAAGGCTTGATCTCGACGGTGAAACTGTGTTGATGTGCAAACCAGAGGAGCTACAAGATGTAGATGAGATGGGTATTACTGGGACAGGAAGGAACTACCTGAGTAGAAGATGGAACAGTAAAAATGAGGAATGCGAGACTCTGAGAAGTACTCGCAATTAGACTATATTAAATAAATAATTTAACCACGACCAGATTGCTGGTGGAACCAGTTTTTCAACAACTAATCATGTTAATGTCAGCTATATGGTCACCACCTGTCTATGCAAACTCACCTCTCTCTCTTCCTCCTGGATGCTGTTCTGAACTTCATCCTGCCTCTCAACCAACGCATTGTAGTCCGCCTGAGATAGACCAGTAGCCTCAATGGGAACAGCCTCAACAGCATGCAGGTTTCTTGGCATTGGCTTGGGCATTTCCTTGATGATGGCAAACTCTTCTGGTACTGTCCCAGTGTGCCATGGATGTTTCCCAAACCAGCAAGGATAAAACTCCTTGAGGAACTTGCTCTTTGCTGCTTTGTCTGCCAAGCTGATATACTCAGCTGCCTCTGGCTCAAGTTTCTCCATGAAATCCCAGAAATGGCCTTTATTCCCACATTTTTTGGGCTCAGTGAAGTGGGAAGCTGAAGATCGTTTTGTAGATGCTGGACCGACTTGAGGGCCATCCTGGTCAGCTAGGGCAGTGTTGACAGCAACAGGGGATGCATTCTCCTTCTCTGCAATTGCACTCACATCCATGTCATGAACGGGAGATTTGGCTGCAGTGATACTGGGCTTGGGAGGTGCAGGACTGATTTTTTGAAGGGTAGATGTGTTGTCAGACATAGAGGATACTGGCTGGGGAGCATGGTTGGTGACAGCAAACAATGAGTTGTGATTTTTTTCTCTGCTGACTGGAATTGTTTCTCCTGCAGGATCTCTATGCAACAGTTTACAATCTACAGTCTTGCAACTACCAGCCATGTCCTGGTGCCCTGACTGTAACTGGGAAATGAAAACCTCACCTTGTGGCTACTGGTAAGCCACTCATTACTTCCTTCAACCCTTTACTTACTTCTTTTCTTTTCCAGTAGATGGCAGTATGGGGAGGAACTCATTCTCTGCAAGAACCATTGTGTCAGGTTGTGTGTTGAATGGCTCAAGCAGCACTACTACCTTGGCAGTAGTAAGTATTCTTTCTCTAATGCCTTTCTTTACACTAGCTAAGCTTACCCATGATGCTCCCTTTACAGTGGTATTCACCTGTATTTTGCCATTGCTCACCACTGTGCATGCATGCCAATGCCCTTCAACCTGACTTTGTTGTACCTAGTAGTGACTCTGAAGAGGAAACTGATGTCAATTAGCTGTACCATGGAATATGTATAATGTCATCTCATGCAATCAGACTATATTATGGCTACAGAGAAGGTACAACCATCAAAACGAAAACTATTCCTCTGTACTGGTCTCACTGATGAGGTCAAGACAGTTGAGCCACTCTTCTGTCTCCACCACCCCTTCCACCTCATGAACAGGCACAGATACACCCCAATGATGACCCTCCCTCATCATTTTGTCTGCTGTTGCACTGATGATCCATGTTTGAGCACATGTGAAAATATCAATACCATATTCACCCTGCCATCAGATAGCACAGCCCAAGTACATGGCGCAGGACCAAGCAGTTGCATGGAGCAAGGAGGTGAAGTCAGTCCAAAGGCGGCCTTTGCAACCTTGTGTTTGGATGGTGTAGGCAAAGATGGAACAATACGATCTACTGTATCTGCCACCATATCTGGTAATTGGGTGTGCGCATGGGGTGGTGGAGTGATTGCTTTGGGAGAGCATGATCCACTGTCCAATGTTGCAGGGTGCTGATGGTGAGCTAGGCAATTTTGCTTCCAAGCTTCTTGAGCATCCTCATAGGCGTTGAAAACCTCATGCCATGCACCACTCTCCCCAGAGACTCTGCCAGATATGTTGGCCCTGTTATATATGATGTCAGCACAGTAAGGACTCCAAGGGGATATCATGAAACAAATCAAGAAACATAGATCCCTGCTGAACTGCTGGTGTACAGGACATGGTACTTTTTGGGTTTAAACTGCCATCCAGGAGTGCTGGAGTGATAGACTTGAGGCAAGCAATTTACCTGGTGGATAGACAGGCTGGCAATTAGTGAGAACAAATCAGGGAGTTGACTCCAGTACTCCTCGTAGTTGTCAGAAGAGGATGCATATATCATGGGGGTAAGTGTCTGGTTTTTCACACTCTCAAATGTGCTTATCTCAAAATCACACCATCCTGACTGGACCAAACATTATCCATTCATGTATTGTATCAGAATCCATTGGAAATCCTTCACTTCTTCCACATTTGACATGCACCTTTTCAGCATAGCAACAACTCGGATCACAATTTACAAGGGCCAATATCTAATGACAATAATATACACATACACCAGTCAGATAGCAGAGGTCCATCACCAGCTCATCCAAATCCTCAAACTCGGCTTGATGCTCCTTGCGATGCTCATCAGCTACTAGGATTGCCACCCTGAACTGAGCTAGATTCAGTCTGGAAGTCCTCGAAGCTGTGACTGAAGTTTTTGGTCCTGGTCATGTCAGTATAAAGCTTCATCCTACCAGAGGTTATAACAATATTAGGTTAGTTTTCTTACATTTCAGGTGTGCAATTTAGCTGACTGTTTGGTATATGGTACCAGTTATAGAATGCCTCTTGAAGAGACTTTCACATATTTCATCACTGAGGCAGATAAGCTGAATCTCACCCACATGATGTTCACCAGATATGACAAGACAATTGGTGAAGTCAATGACAGTGAGTCACAGTCTCCCTTCACATCCATTTATACTGATGTCTTGACATTTCAGGAAAGCTCCTCAGTACACTCCATGATGTCATCATTGTCAACAGCAAATTCTTCCCAAATAAAAGCTACACTGTCCAAGAAGCCACACAGCATATATCCTCTGGTAAAATCAATGGAGTCTTTCTCAGAACTGCATTGATAGCCAATCCTGACCTTCCCAAATGAATTCAGTTTGAAATTCCTTTGAATATGAGTATTGATATGGGAAGATTGTATGGACTGAAGGATGGGAGTGTGCTGAGTGAGGGGGAGCTGGAAAAGGGGTAGACTGATTATCCATTTGCTGAGTTGCCTTTGGCGAATTGAGATCTTATATTGAGCCTAGTATCAAGTAGTAGATCATCTCATCACTTGCTGGGTTTCTCCTTGACCCATTTCTGGCAGAATAGTGCAAATGGCTAGTACTGATGGATTGGGAAAGAGACTTCTCATTCTCTGATTTCATTTCTTCTTTTGACTTCTCAAGAGCTACCATCAAAATGATGAAGACTGGATAAAGAGTCTTGCATGAAATTTCTTGGTAAGTCAATCTCACAACTTGTAAGTGAATGGAAAAACTCACTGACACTGAAAGGCTATTGTTTCTGCGTTGTCAAAAATGGAAATCATCATGTACGCAATCCAAAGAGTACAATAGATAACTCCTGATTCCACCAATAGAATCAAGACCTTTTCAGCTCTGGATACCATATTTTCACAGTCTTGGAGAGTTTGCTTGATGTCCTGATCAAAGAATCCAGCAACTATTCACAAAACAATTGTTAGTCAAACATGTCAATTAGATGCAAAATTTACAACACACCTAAAGGAGTTGTCAAGGACACTACTGCTCTTAGACTGGGCCACCCAAGTCACTCAAAGACGAGATGAGAGAGAAAAGATATAGATTGTTAAGAAGGAGAAAGTGAGCTGGCTGACTAGGCTTGACACTGTTGGAGACGAAGTGAACAAACTAGCAAATCAGTTACATGAGGGTCAAGTATATATGAAATATCCAAAGTGAACAAAGAAAGAACCTAATGAATAAATGAGAGAGCCTAGGGAAATAAGATGACGATTAAAGAGATACTATAATCAGTATACATGTACAAGAAGATGATGATACTTACAATAGGCAGCAAAATCCAATGGAATTTTCCAACTGTTGGCAATTTGCAAATCAGTAAGCTATCAATGTAACTATTACAGATATTACTTACTCAGCCATACCTGAGTCATAAAAAGCAGTGGACACAAAATATGCTGATAGATGTCACTGTCCAAGTAATTACTATACCACTAGAAAGCATCATCAGTAAGATTTTATAGCCTTGAAAGCTGAATCAATCTCTCAGTTGGGCAAGGCCAAATTCCCAAAGTTTGCTACCTATTCAAAAACAGATAGTCAGCTGCAAAAAATGTTTGTAACAAAAGCATTTAGCTTACAAGATAGTGCTGTAAAACCTGCACATTTGAGCAGGTGAATACCAGCTCTAATGGAATATCCAAAAAGTGACTCAGATCAATGGAGCATTTGCAAACAAGGTGAAATAACTGCTCACAAAACAAGTAGCACCTGTATCACACAGTCAATGCTGTCTCCAGTCAAGACAAATATACTGAGGCCTACCAATGTTCTCAGCATCCATACTGTTGGAATTTTATATTATCATTTATCATCATAACAATCCATCTTTTATCACAGCATTTGATTGATATCTACAGACATCTTTGTTACTAGTTTTTGGAATAAGGAATGAAAGGTTTCTGACATTACCCCCTCCCTCAACAATCTTTGCCCTGAAGACACTTGAGAGATTCCATAGACCCATGCTTGAGACTTCTTTGGCCCTGAGGTGTCAAACTCATGGGGAACAAAAGAAAGGATTGTCATGATATTGCACAGTGCAGCAGGATTCTTGGTGTGGAACTTGGTTATTAGTTCCTGACATTTCTTCTCCAATTCCACTGCTGGTTCCCAAGTATTCGCAGCTGTTGAATACCCCAACCACTTCACCAAATACTCTTTCAGTTGCAACACATTTGAGAGTCCTTGATTTCTTTGACATTATAGACTGGTGATCCATCTTCAATAGTAGCAGGTTCTTGACTAACATCTTCTTGTTGATGAGGTCAAAGATAGGAAGTGTGAAAGACTGGATGAATACTTTTCCAGGTTTTTGGGATATTCACTCAGTATGAAGAGCTTCCTACCTTTTCCAATATAGGAAAAGGTCCATATCATTTGTCTGCTAGCTTCACACTTGATCATTCCATAGTGATGTTCTTCCCTTCAATATACACCTTGTCTCCCTTCTTGTACTCCAGATCCTCACTCCTTCCTTTGTCATGGTACTTCTTCATCAATTCTGCACTTGTAAGACATGCTTTAGTGTCTGTTCTGGCTTTTTTGATTTGATCAAAGAAATCAGTTGCAGCTTCATTGGTGACATCAACAAGAGGTTCAGTGGCTTTTCAGGGCTGAAAGCCATTAGTCATGTAGAAAGGAGTATAACCTGTAGACCTATACTCTTGATCATTGTAACAGAATTCTGCCATAGGCAACCACTCATCCCAATGGTCCTGTCATCAACTGAAAAAGACAGGCAAATACTGCTCAATTTCTTGGTTGATGCACTCTGTTTGCCTATCTGTTTGAGGCATCAAAATGTTCATTTTGATGCCCAGAATCTTGTGGAGGGATTTTAGAAATTTGCTCATGAAGACTGATCCTAGCAAAGGTATAGCCTGGTTATTCTTGGGCCATGTCTGGAGGGATTTTGGATTACCTGAATGGGTCAGTAGTGATTGAGTGACTTTGTTGTAGGTTGCCAATGCTCTCATCCTTTTACTAAGTTGGTCTATGATGATGAGGATGGCAGTATAACTGTGCAATGGAGGATTAAGTTGCAGGAGATGATTTGCCAAATTTGTTCTGGAATGTTGTTAGGACTTAGTAGTCCTCTCAGTTTCCCTGGGAAGGTTTTTGTCCATTGGCATGTAGGGCATCCTTTAACAAATCTTTTGACATCCACATAGATGCTGGGCCACCAATAGTGTTGAGTAAGCAATTCAGCCATTTTGGCTTCCAGGTGTCCTGTGAAGTATGTGTCATGATGGAACTGAATGATTTCATTACAGAGCTTGAGATTGTTATGGACATGATATAATCTGCATGGTTCTGGAGCAAATGATCATGTTCAATGCTGTTCATGACTGAAGGTCCCCATTTACATCTAGTGTTTCATACTTGTGTGAGGAAAATGTCTCCTAGAGTGTCAGACTGTACACTGGTGGTCTTGTTTCAGGGATCAATTTGTATCAAATTTAGATATGCTAGACATGGTGCAGACCAATTAGTAGTGAAGCATATACACTGCAAAAACAGGTTAAGGTGGAACAGATATACATGTATTGACTCAGTCTGTCATAGACATGTTTTGGAATGTTAATCATACCTTCAGGGTGTCTCAAGTCCAAGTCCAGAGAGACCTAAAGATGTGTTGTCTGAAACACAATGAAACTTAGCAACCATCAGACGTGCTGCCCAAGGTCTAATGGACAAGGGACATGTGGTAATGTTTCGGCAGCCTTGGCCTGCATGCCACTTCAACAGATGATCTGCCCTTCACTCCGCACACTTTGTCTAATGTCAGCCCACCCATCCTTGGATGCTTTTGTCAATGCACCAGCTATCCCTAACTTGATGCAACCCTTCAAGACTCTATCTACTTTGGTATGTCCTTGCTTTAGCCAGATACTTCGGCTTTGATGAATCCTCAGCTTTGACAGTTCTCCAAGCATGTTATTAAAGGCACCATGATGCACATAATGTCTCTTGGTCACTTATGGCTTCCTCTGAGCAGACGGTACATGTCATTCATGAAGCAGGAGAGTTTGTGAATGTCATTGTCAATCCAGGCCCAGGTACAGTGGTGCATAATTACTCATTCTCACTCTTGAGATGATTTCTCACTGTGTAGCTCTTCAGAACATCACTGTTCATGTCAATCTGACTAGACCACCACCATCAAGAAATTAACATCCCTGATTCACACACTGGAGGCAAATCCCTGTAAATCATCTGCCATACAGAGGTATTACAGTGACCTTACAACAAGTCATTGAATAAGTAATCCACCTTGTATTACAGAGGTTTTACAGAAAGAAGAATTTTCCAGAGCAATGCTGTAAGACTGCTGTAAGACAAGTTGTATTACAGGTACATTTCAGAGGCCAAATCCCTGTATATCCGGTGCCCTACATAGGGATTACAGCAAACTTACACCAAGCCATTCAACAAGTATTCTGCCTTGGATTGCAGAAGTATTACAGAGAGAAGAAATTTTGGGAGCAATGCTGTAAGACTGCTGTAAGACAAGTTTGGATTACAGGAACATTTCAGAGTGACATGGTGTCACAGTAATACATTAGGTAATACAGCCAAGAAATACAGAAGTGTTTCAGTGTGACAAAAGTGCGCAGGTTGCGTCCAGAGTGTGTGCAGGTTGCGTCCTGAGTGGATTGCGTCCAGGGTGTGTACAGGTTGTGTCCAGAGTGTGTCCAGATTGCGTCCAGATTGTGTGCAAGATGTGTCCAGAGTGCACACAGGTTGCATCCAGAGTGCGCGCAGGTTGTGTCCAGAGTGCGCGCAGGTTGTGTCCAGAGTGCGCGCAGGTTGTGTCCAGAGGGCATGCAGGTTGCATCCAGAGCGCACAGGTTGTGTCCAGGGTGTGTGCAGGTTGCATCCAGGGTGCGCACAGGTTGCATCCAGATTGCGCACAAGTTGCATCCAGAGTGCACACAGGTTGCATCCAGAGTGTGCGCAGGTTGTGTCCAGAGTGCGTGCAGGTTGCGTCCAGAGGCGCACAGGTTGCGTCCAGAGTGCGTGCAGATTGTGTCCAGGGTGCGTCCAGATTGCATGCAAGTTGCGTCCAGAGTGCGGGCAGGTTGCGTCCAGGGTGCACGCAAGTTGCATCCAGAGTGCTTTGCGTCCAGAGTGCGCGCAGGTTGCACCCAGAGCACTTGCGTGCACTCTGGATGCAACTTGCGCGCACCCTGGACGCAACCTGCGTGCACTCTGGATGCAATCTGTGTGCACCCTGGACACAATCTGCGCGCACCCTGGAGGCAATCTGCACGCACTGCACGCACCCTGGACGCAATCTGCATGCACTCTGGCCACAACCTGCGCACACTCTGGGCGCACTCTGGGTGGAGGCAATCTGCACGCACTGCACGCACCCTGGATGCAATCTGCATGCACTCTGGCTGCAACCTGCGCGCACTCTGGGCGCAACCTGTGTGCACGCACTCTGGGCGCAACCTGCGCACACTCTGGACGCAACCTGTGTGCACTCTGGACGCAACCTGCACGCACTCTGGATGCAACCTGTGTGCACCCTGGACGCAACTTGTGTGCACTCTGGACACAATTACACAACCTGCATGCATCGTGGACTCTGGATGCAACCTGCGCTCACTCCGGACGCAACCTGCGCTCACCCCGGACGCAACCTGTGCTCACCCTGGACGCAACCTGCGCACACTTGCACACACTCTGGATGGAACTTGCGCACACCCTGGACACAACCTGCGCGCACTCTGGAGGCAACTTGCGCGCAATCTGGACGCAATCTGCGTGCACCCTGGATGCAATCTGTGTGCACCCTGGACGCAACCTGCGCACACTCTGGACACAACCTGCACACACCCTGGACGCAATCTGTGCGCACTCTGGACGCAACCTGCGTGCAATCTGGACACAACCTGTGCACACCCTGGACACAATCCACTCTGGACGCAACCTGCGTGCACTCTGGACACAACCCGCGCACACTCTGGACGCAATCTGTGTGCACCCTGGCCACAATCTGCACGCACCCTGGAGGCAATCTGCATGCACTCTGGACGCAACCTGTGCACACCCTGGATGCGATCTGCGCAGACTCTGTACACAACCTGAGCGGACTCTGGACACAACCTGCGTGCACTCTGGACGCAACCTGCTTGCAATCTGGACACAACTTGCGTGCAATCTGGACACAACTTGTGTGTACTCTGGACGCAACTTGCATGCATTCTGGACGCACCCTGGACGCAACCTGCGCACACCCTGGATGCAACCTGCACGCACCCTGGACGCAACCTGCACACACCCTGGACGCAATCTGTGTGCACCCTGGACGCAATCTGCACGCACCCTGGATGCAATCTGCGTGCACTTGCACACAATCTGGATGCAACTTGCATGCACCCTCGACGCAACCTGCACGCACTCTGGACGCAACTTGCGCACAATCTGGATGCAATCTGCGCGCACCCTGGACACAACCTGCGTGCACTCTGGATGCAACCGGCACACACCCTGGACACAATCTGCGCGCACTCTGGACGCAACCTGCACGCACTCTGGACACAACCTGCACACTTTTGTCACACTGAAATACTTCTGTATTTCTTGGCTGTATTACCTAATGTATTACTGTGACACCATGTCACTCTGAAATGTTCCTGTAATCCAACTTGTCTTACAGCAGTCTTACAGCATTGCTCCCAAAATTTCTTCTCTCTGTAATACTTCTGTAATCCAAGGCAGAATACTTGTTGAATAGCTTGGTGTAAGTTTGCTGTAATCCCTATGTAGGGCACCGGATCTACAGGGATTTGGCCTCTGAAATGTCCCTGTAATACAACTTGTCTTACAGCAGTCTTACAGTATTGCTCTGGAAAATTCTTCTCTCTGTAATACTTCTGTAATACAAGGTGGATTACTTATTCAATGACTTGTTTTAAGGTCACTGTAATACCTCTGTATGGCAGATGATTTACAAGGATTTGCCTCCAGTGACAGTCAGCATACTTGGTCCTGTGTCCCACAACACTGCGAAAAAATTCCAATCCACCAATCCACTCATCTATTCCTTCGACTCCTACTCCTCATGACCCAAATGTTGTGGCATTTCCTTTGACTGAGCTTTCTCTATCAAGGCTTGCAACTTGGGAGACACCTTGTATCTCATCCTCTTGGGATAGAGCAGTATGTATCACTGTTCAAAACCAAAGGACTGACAAGTTGCCCTTGAAAAATAGAGATGCTTTAAATGGCCAAGTGAGGTGAGTCGTGTTTTGAACCTCATTGTCTTGATACTTATTAACTGTCATCACAGCTTGTCTCCTCAAACCTCAAATGGACACTTGGTTAGCTGTTCAGATGCTAGCTCAGACTCATTCACTGAACTGGAGTCACCACTTCCCTGCATCAGCCCATCAAAGTCTGAGGCCTTGTCTCTGTCTTTCTGTCATTCTTGCATGTAATAATTGAACTGGTCTTGTGAAATTTGAAGCACAGCTATATCATTCTTAGCTACTCTCTCAACTGGATGTACATTTTATAGGAAATCTAATTTGTTCTTTTATGCTTTGGTGGATGGTTGTCTCTAGATTCCATCTCAGAATTAGAACCTTCTAAGTCTTCTTCATCTGAATGACCACCTTCATCTCTTTCTGCTCTTTTCCCTTGTGCTTGTTGTGTTCCATGGTCTCCTTTGCCTTTCATGACTTCTCTTTCCACTTATTTGTTAGAAGTTGAATCACTTCAACAGCTTGATTGTTATGCCATGCTTCTTGGTCTTCATGTGCTGGAACAGGAGTAGTTGTCAAAGCAAGGAAGCATTATGAAGGGCATGCATGTTAATGACAAAGTGGGTATCGTCATTGTGAGTCATTTTACTGGCTGTCTTTTCAGTTTCGATTGGAGTTCCTGATAGTTGGCAACTGTGAATGTGGTAATCATGCTGGACAGAAAGTCTGAATTGAAGACTCTGGATATTGAAGTCAGTGTGAGTTACAGCAGTAATTCTGTTGTAGTCTGTGCTTACCTGTGCCTCCACAGTAACATATGGGTCAGTCCCAGATTTATGCAAGACTGGCATATCAAACTCAGGATGTTGTCTTTCTCTGAGCAGAAAATGTTCAATTGTTATGAGCCCAGGTGGCATAGGAAGAATATCAGTGCTTGATGACAGAGAAAGAAGCTTGACAATCCAACCTATAGAAAAACTCTGTGTATCAAAGGCCTCGTAAGTTAATGCTGTGGACTTCTGAATGGCAAAAATGCTCACCACACTGTTTTCCAGATGCACAGCAACCCAAGAGTTTTTTTTGCAGATATCACCAGATTGTGTGACTACAGAATGATTATCATTCCAGTACTTCCAGCTGACATCTGGTGCAACGATCAATGCCTTGGTGGCAGTCCATTGTCAGGAGATAGTCTTGCTTTTAGCAAGTCATACACTTTATATAAGTCACATATCAATATTGTTGAAGTCTGATGACATCTGGAGAAACCCAACCCAAATGTCTTTGGATGATGGGATCAGTCTCCAGCACTTGACAAACTTTTATGCTTGCCAGTCACCACTCTCCATCATCCCACTTCCAAAATCCACCACTGACAACATGTTTCAATTGTACCATTGATGCAAACTTCATTGTGATATCATAGCTCAGAACCTGGTGGTTGCTAAAGATTGAGCATAGGCAGAATATAGCTTTGAAACATTCAAAAATCTCTGTAGAATATCAAACAGCTGGTCCAAATCTTTTGATGTCATGAGGAAGGTGAGGAAGTAAATGAAGTTTGACCTTGCTGATTATTTTGCATGGATCTACAACTGAGAATGCATTGAGAGCATTTCCAATCAACGTTTCAAGGTCTGCCTGTTATATAATGTATGCAGAAGGTGAATGAGATCATTGAGATTTGGTGAAAAGTTGTCAGAACTCACAAGAAATTTGTCCAAGTTGTTAATTTCTGATACCCACAAAAGCACACTAAGATCTCTTACAGCCTTGATCAGTTGAAACTGTTCTGGAGTGACGAGGTCGTGTACATGGAATATCATGATCTGCATCAGAGTTTTGATTCCCAATCAGATTCTGCCAGTACTGCATGATGTATGCTGCACACAATGGTGGCATGATACATTTGGAGCAATCAGAGAAGCTGATCCCAATTGAGTACATACCTTTCCGAAGAATCGGCTTGTCCTTTCTAGACATCATCATGTCAGCATAATTGTGCTGGAATGATGAAGCTTGAGAGTGTCGAACCCATTGACCATCCTATAAAGAAGGTAAGATTGTGGAACTGGGAAATGCATACCCCTGGTTGACTTACTGTATCAACAGTCACAAGGTGTGAGTCTGTGTGAAGTTTGTCTTTACACTTGATCCATGAGAGATGAATAACACGCTTCCTGTCTTTGAGAATCACCATGTCTTCAATATAAAACTGCTTTCCATTTGCAGAGTACATTGGAGTATGTTGTGTAGGATCAAATGAGACTCCTGTGCTTCGTTGCAGCTATATAAAAGACTTTAGACCAAGAGATTTATTGTGGGCCATTTGCCTTCAATCCCTGTGATCACTTCTTAGTGCCCAGACTTCTTTAAGTGGAGCAGTTCCACATAGTATCTCGAGGACTAAGTCATTTTTCATCACTCTGGGCAGTTATATTCCTCCATCTTCCCACCCACCCCAGTTCTTTGTGAGGTGACAGTGCCTCATTCAAAGACCATGTATATTACTACTTCTGCCCATCTGTTGTCAATCTTCTGTATATTCTGGGCCCCCACATCCAAACCACTACCCCCACACATTCACACCCACACTTAAAATCATCTTTAACCCCTCCTTGTTCTCCTTATTCTCCTCACTCGTCACTGTCATTCACTTTGTTCTTCTTTACAAAAGAGTCACAAGTCCCCCAAAGAGCCTTTATCCTACTGTGAGAGCTTTCATATCTCATATCCACAAACCACACATTCGCTTTTGGTTGTTTGTTTGTTTGTTTTGGTTGAGTGTATTCTCACTGCAGACTGAGTCTCAGACTGGTAAATGTCAGAGGATTGAGTCTGGAGCCGAGGGGGAGGCTAATGGCAGTGGCAATTGAAAGGGACCGAGGTGGGGTAAACTGAAAGGCAGTTTGATACGAGTTTCCTAGGTATATTCTGTATATGAGGATGATCATAATTTACTGTTTCCTTTTATTCAAATTGTCATTCTTGGTATCAGTGTAGTAACATTTCTCTAATGCCAATTCATTCTTGCCAATGGACTGTAGCCTGTGTTCTCATACAGTGGCCAAAAAAATTGTCCACATGTTTGGCACTTTTGGAAAGATTGCTGATTTAAGAGCTATTGAGCAGAAATCTCAAAATATGGCTGGTGGTAGCAAGAAAGCCTTTGATTAGAGCTACAATACTCTGTCTGTTTTGTCTTATTTGGCCACATATCTGTGGAGTTATGATTGATTTAAAAGTGTATGTCATTTGGACAATTTTTTGAGTTGCCACTTCAAAATCATTATTGCAATAACCTGATGTGTTATACATGATGTCATGGGTGGAGCTGTACAGTAATGTGATGTATACACCACAATGATGTCATAGCTGCCAGCTGGAGCATACATAGCAACATACAGATGCTCTACAGCTTCTATGAAAATCATGGGGTCCCTCATATCAGCCCAGAAAGACAATCTCTACTCTTTCCTCCAAACTGCCCCTCCCTCTATCAAAATTTCAGCTCAGACTGAAGTATGAAAGCAGAGTGTTGCTTTTATAGGTAGAGAGACATGTTCTGATAAAGGAAACCATTGGATATAACACTTTAGAAAGTTAATACCCAGCTGAAAAATGGCCACCTCTGGATCAACTCCCATATTATTAATGCTTTCCAGGATTTTGTTACTTAAGATGGTCATATAGTGTTTGCAATCTATCTTCCCCTTCATCTGGACCATTTTCACTGCTTACTGTTGCCCCATACCCTACCCCATCATGTCATTTTCTCTCTCAAATGTCATCATTTCTGTCACATCTTGCTGTACCATGAATTTATCTCTCTTTTCTCACACATGCTGGGGCATATTTGCCCCAAAATAATTGGTTTTGGTCTTATCTGAGAAAATAACCCACTTCTAGCCTTCTACAGCCCGGTCTTTTTACATCTGTGCAAACTTCAAGTGAGCCTTGCTGCAAGTCACTGTAAGTTTGCACTTGTTCTGTGTTTTGGAGATCGCCACAAGACGTTTTCAGGAATTTTTTGGCTGTTATAGGTTGGGACAGGTTGTCCAAGAAGAGCCTTGATGTTTCAGGCCACTTGTGTAGCAATCTGGCTTTACCAGAATGGATTTTTTTCCAATCTAACCTCTTCACAAGTAGTAGAGAGCCTCCTAAGACACCCTGCTGTATTGTTCTCATTGTCTGTATTTGTCTTTTAAGCCACAAAAGCAACTCTTGGCTTCCATACTCCAGTCTGAGCTGCAATTTTTGCAGATGGAGAGGCAGTTAAGAGGAGAGAGTAGAGATTGTCTTTCTGGGCTGATATGAGGGACCCCATGATTTTCATAGAGGCTGTAACGCATCTGTATGTTGCTATGTATGCTCCAGCTGGCAGCTATGACATCATTGTAGCGTATACATTACATTACTGTACAGCTCCACCCATGACATCATGTATAACACATCAGGTTATTGCAATAATGATTTTGAAGTGGCAACTCAAAAAATTGTCCAAATGACATACAGTTTTAAATCAATCATAACTCCACAGATATTTGGCCAAATAAGACAAAACAGACAGATTATTGTAGCTCTAATCAAAGGCTTTCTTGCTACCACCAGCCATGTTTTGAGATTTCTGCTCAATAGCTCTTAAATCAGCAATCTTTCCAAAAGTGCCAAACATGTGGACAATTTTTTTGGCCACTGTAATGTGACACAATTCACAGTGTAGATATTCCTGCCAATGTGTTTGAACCAGTGCAAATGGTGATGTCACACAAGTGTAGATCATGCCATTTAACTTTCAAGACCCTTTCCACACTAGCAAGTGGATATAATATTTAAGGGGAAACATACATAGCAATAGATACACATATTTAGAGCTGTTGGACCAGCAATGAGTATGGCTCGCACTGGACCTTGAACTGATCTTGGCCAGCTGGCTGGCAAGACAAAGTGAGAGGAGGTATCAAAGATGCTAGGCATTGACTTGATGCCAAATTGATTTGCAGGATAAGGTCAAACCAAGGTTGGACCAGAGGCTAGCTGCTTGGTCAAGTGATACCATATTCAGGTCAAGGGCTTTAGGTCGGTTCGACATCATTTCATTTTGGCAGTGTACTTAGAACCAATATCCAAATTGTGAAATCTTATGTAGATACAGAAAAAGTTTGGGAGGAAGAGCAATGTCACATGTCATGCTCAAAGTGTTTCACTGAATTTTTGGGGGGGAGGAGCAATGTAATAGAAAAAATCAGAAAGAGGAGAGGTGTCACATGTCATGCTCAAAGTGTTCACTGGAGTTTCTAGAGAGAGGTGTGATGGTGTGGCAAGTGTTTGCTCGGCTTGAGTGGTCTTTGGCAGACGCAGAAATGGCCTGAGAAACTGTGGAAGGGGCAAAAATTGGTGAAAATTGGTGGGAGGGTCATGAGATAATTTTGTCAATGAGAAGCAAGACAGAGCTGGTGCTGACCCGCTAGCTTCAACGTGTGATTGAGAAAAAGGTAAGAAGGGTATCTGACATGAGAGAGTGCTCTCAAGCACCTCTCATCCCAAGCAGGAATTGGAGAGTGCAGGGAGTACTCTTTTAATACTTGCCCCACTGCATATGAATAGATGACATGCCACAGACTAAATTGGTGCACTGGCAGTGCCTAACTGACAGTATGTGAGAACAGGGAGTTGGGTGAGTACTCTAGAAGCTCTCTCAACCAACTAGGACTCAAGAGGGAGAGTCTGCAGTACCTCCCACCACTGTGAGGACATGACATACCATGTGAAAAGACTCTCAGAAGGTCTGATGACCTCTCAAGCCAAGATATAAGGTGTGACCTGTTGACACAGGTCAGACAGCCAAAGACAGCTGGCATTGAGGCAGTTAATGGGTGCCCAGCTGAAGTGAGGGTAAGATGCCTTCAGCACAATGCCTGCTAGGTGTCAGGACAACATTGTAGTTGTAGGAAACCAAAATGTCATAGTATTATGTAACTGGCTACAAAGAATGTGTAGTATGCAATCCTACATTAATGCTTATCTTTGTTATATCCTTCTACAGATTCTGACATATCCTTCTAGGTAAATCCTCACCTTACTGGAGTATTACAAGAGTATTATGGAGAATCAATCAATATGTAAGTTGGCTTGACTTACAAGTGTATTACAAAATAGACAAAAAATGAGGAATATTCTGAAAGACCATTGTAAGCTGCAAGGGCATACCATGGACTTTCAGTGTGAGGCTTTGTCACAGTACAGCATTGAAGAGCATACAGTGGAATTACAAGGTGACTTTTTTGTCACAGTATGTTTTCTTGTGAAACAGAACTGAAATACCAGGGTATTTCAGTGTGAGATAATGTCACAGTAAGACAATTTGTAAACCAAGTAAAATTTACAGAGGACTTACCAGAAGGTAGAACTTGAAAGTCTTGGGTAAGACTGCTCATATTTACACTGAATTTACGGAGGGACATCTGTGTCACAGTAATACCCTAGAAAGACTTGTGATTTTACAAGGGAATTACAAGATGCAGGTTTTAAAAGTCTATCTCGTAAGTCTCTGGAAAAAACCTGCATGCTAAATGGAGAATATACAGTGTGACAGACTGGTCACAGTAAGACACTTGTAAGTCACAAGACATTACAATGACTTTACTGAAAAGTGACTATTTTGTAAGTCATCATGTATATCCAATGGACTTACAAGAGACTTGTTGGATGGATTTGCAGTGCATGTCAATTAATTAATACAGAAGGGCTTACTGAAAATTTACAGGATGTAATACAATGAATGCATTCAACCAGGTTAATTAAATTTTACTAAATATAAATAGACAGCTCAGGCTGGACAGGAAAAGGGCAGACTACTGTGTCTGCTCAGTCTGTTACATCTGCCCCATCTGCCCCATCTGCCTTGTCTGCTTTGTCTGCCCTGTCTGCCTGGTCTGCGCCGTCTGCTTGGTCTGCTCCGTCTGCCTCGTCTGCCTCGTCTGCTCCGTCTGCCTCGTCTGCCTCGTCTGCTCCATCTGCCTCGTCTGCCTCGTCTGCTCCGTCTGCTTCGTCTGCCTCGTCTGCACTGTCTGTCTCGTCTGCCTCATCTGCTCCGTCTGCCTTGTCTGCTCCGTCTGCTTTGTCTGCCTTGTCTGCTCCGTCTGCCTTGTCTGCCTCATCTGCCTTGTCTGCCTTGTCTGCTTCGTCTGCCTTGTCTGCCTTGTCTGCTTCGTCTGCCTCATCTGCCTTGTCTGCTTCGTCTGCCTCGTCTGCCTCGTCTGCCTCATCTGCACTGTCTGTCTCGTCTGCACTGTCTGTCTCGTCTGCCTCGTCTGCCTCGTCTGCCTCGTCTGCCTCGTCTGTCGAGATGAAGCAGAGGACACAGACAAGGCAGACGGGGCAGAGGAGGCAGACGAGGCAGACGAGGCAGACGAGGCAGACAAGGCAGACGAGACAGACGAGGCAGATGGTGCAGACAAAGCAGACAAAGCAGACGAGACAGACGAGGCAGACGAGACAGACGAGGCAGACGAGACAGACGAGGCAGACGAGACAGACGAGGCAGACGAGACAGACGAGGCAGACGAGGCAGACGAGGCAGACGAGGCAGACGAGACAGACGAGGCAGACGAGACAGACGAGGCAGACGAGACAGACGAGGCAGACGAGACAGACGAGGCATCGTCTGCCTCGTCTGCCTCGTCTGTCGTCTCGTCTGCTCTGTCTGAGATGAAGCAGAGGACGCAGACAAGGCAGACGGGGCAGAGGAGGCAGAGGAGGCAGACGGGACAGACAAGGCAGATGGAGCAGATGGGGCAGACGGAACAGACAAGGCAAAGACAAGGCAGATGGAGCAGACAGGGCAAATGAGGCAGACAAGGCAGACGAGCCCGAGACAAGGCAGACAAGGCAGACAGGGCAGACAGGGCAGATGAGGCAGATGAAGCAGACGAGGCAGACAGAGCAGACAGAGCAGACAAGGCAGAAAAGGCAGACGGAGCAGAGACAAGACAGACTGGGCAGACAAAGCAGACAAGGCAGACGGGACAGATGTAACAGACTGAGCAGACACAGTAGTCTGCCCTTTTCCTGTCCAGCCTGAGCTGTCTATTTATATTTAGTAAAATTTAATTAACCTGGTTGAATGCATTCATTGTATTACATCCTGTAAATTTTCAGTAAGCCCTTCTGTATTAATTAATTGACATGCACTGCAAATCCATCCAACAAGTCTCTTGTAAGTCCATTGGATATACATGATGACCTACAAAATAGTCACTTTTCAGTAAAGTCATTGTAATGTCTTGTGACTTACAAGTGTCTTACTGTGACCAGTCTGTCACACTGTATATTCTCCATTTAGCATGCAGGTTTTTTCCAGAGACTTACGAGATAGACTTTTAAAACCTGCATCTTGTAATTCCCTTGTAAAATCACAAGTCTTTCTAGGGTATTACTGTGACACAGATGTCCCTCCGTAAATTCAGTGTAAATATGAGCAGTCTTACCCAAGACTTTCAAGTTCTACCTTCTGGTAAGTCCTCTGTAAATTTTACTTGGTTTACAAATTGTCTTACTTTGTCATTATCTTACACTGAAATACCCTGGTATCTCAGTTCTGTTTTACAAGAAGACATACTGTGACAAAGCCTCACACTGAAAGTCCATGGTATGTCCTTGCAGCTTACAATGGTCTTTCAGAATATTCCTCATTTTTTGTCTATTTTGTAATACACTTGTAAGTCAAGCCAACTTACATATTGATTGGTTCCCCATAATACTCTTGTAATACTCCAGTAAGGCTGAGGATTTACCCGTGTTTGTAGCAAATGTTTCTTGTAATTCCTTCATAATACAGCTAGTCTTACAAGTGTATTACTGTGACTTGATTGTCACTTTGTTAATTTCCTGCAGATTTTGCTTCCTTGTAAGTCCTTTGTAAATCTATCTTGCCTTACTGTTTGTCATACTGTGATTATCTGTCACACTGAAATTCCTGTGTAATTCCACAGTATATCCACCAAGGGTATACAGTGACAGCAAGTCACACTGCAAGTCCATGGTATTTCTTTGTGACTTACAATGGTCATACAAGGTTGTTCTAATTTTTTCTGTCTCTTGTAATACTAATGTATGACAAGGAGTCTTACATATTGATTGGCTTGGTGTAATACTCTTGTAAAACCTCAGTAAAGCAGAGGATTTACAAGTGTTTGCACCCAGTGTCAGATTCTTCATCACTTTCTCTCTCTTGGATTGCTTATAATTTGACTCTTATTTTCAACTGTCAGATTATCCATTGCTGAGTCTTCCTTTTTTCAACTCTCTTCCATACTCTGGTCTTCTTCTGTCTGTCCTCTTAACACCAACCCCAATCTTTGCATCATTCAATCCTCAACTCTCTAATCATCTTGAATTCCTTGCCATTTCAATAATGTATCCCTCTGTGATTCTCTCTCCCTCATTGTGCCATGGTTTTCCACTGCATCACACCTAATTGGGCCCTTTATTCTTTTCTTCAAATTTCTCTGCATTTCTTTGTGTTTCTTTGCTTCCTTTGTGTTTCCTTTTTTTGTTTTTTCACCGCTTTCTGCGCTTTTTCTTATTTTTGTGCTCTTTGGATTGTGTGTGGTACAGCTTAACTCTGTGATTCTCGTATTTCCTTTTTTGGCTTCCTTTCACTGTCTCTTCTGTCCTCATTTTGTTCACTATACTTTGATTCTTTTTGTGTCTATTGTCTGTTCCTTCCTCATTGTTCCTTCTTTTTATCCTTCTTATTCTTGTGTTCTTTGGCTTGTTTGCTACTTTTCAACTCCCTTCATCTTTCTTTTTTTTCCAATCTTCTCATTCTCTTATTGTCTGTTCTTTGTTCTCTTTTTTATCTTCTATACTTTCTATCCCTCCCTCCCATCCCAATTCCTTTCCAGGAATTTAGCGTCCATCATCAAAAAGTTTCCACTCAGGCCTTGTCTTTTCTTTTGGGCAGGGTCTCATCCCAGCCAAATTCTTGTGTGAGTGAGTTGAACTGTCTGACCCCATTCCAGATGGACCAGTGTATCAAGTAGTTTAGTAGTATTTTGACCAAGTAGTCAGCCACTTCAGTGAATTACTAGATCCTCTGACTGAGTTACATGTTTGTGGGAGTGCACTACATGTTATGAGATGCTAGGTGGCCTTTGGCTGCCCCAAACAAACCTTTTAGAGTCTCTAGCAACTGGAAAAGTGTTACAGGATCCATATCCAGGGTGTTCAGAAGGGGCTGGTATGTGTTATTATATCTAAAATTATTGGTGTTTGTGTCATGCATTACACAAACACATGGTTGAAATAGTACAGTAGATTAGGCTGTGTGAAAACAAAATCACATAAAAGCACGTTATCTGGACACTTTTCAGCCTTCTTGACTGCGCCTTTGGTGATTCCAGTAAGCCAGATTGGCCTCAGGGTACCAAAAGCCAGCCTGGACACAATGCAGGTGGTTATAGAGAACAAATGGGTAGAAAGCTTCACAATTCATCAGTATCTAGAAGCAATTCTACAATTGCACCTACTCAAGGTAAGTTATGATCTTTTAGACATCCAAATATCTTCACTTCATTGTAGTAGCCAATTTCATTGTGTTTAAAGTTTGTTTAAAATAGTCTAATTGTGAGTACTTCGCAGAGACAAGAGGAAATGTGCTGTCTGTATTGAGAAAGGCCATTGTCCTGGTGTAAACAGCCACCGTAGATGTAGGTATGCAAAACTCAATAAAAGTACATGACTATCGTGATGAAGGTGCAAAGTGTCTTCAGAGACCTTCGCAAAAATAGCTCATTTAAATTCGATCTTTTGTTCAGACACTCACTCTCCTTTCATGTTGTCAACGGGGTCTCATCTATTGGAGTGCTGAGGTCTTCAGCGGAAGCTCCTCTAGATAAGCTCTAGACCTCTGAGACATTTGATTCCCAACTCGGAATCACACAGACAGTCAGACTCCTCACTGCAGATATTTTTTTGGTGAGCATTTTCATTCTCGTCTGTTCAAACACTCAGACTAACTCTTACTCTCAGAATTCTCCAGCTTTGTCTGATAATACTCAGACTGTTCTCACTCGCTGTTGAAAATTCTGAGGTAAGTTTTGATACAGACGCATCTTGTAGTTTTCATACTTAGTTGCCTTTATTCCTCCAGCTTATAGCATTATCCTCTTCCGTATCTCGTCTGAGTGTTTGAACAGACGAGAATGAAAATGCTCACCAGAAAAATATCTGCAGTGAGGAGTCTGACTGTCTGTGTGATTCCGAGTTGGGAATCAAATGTCTCAGAGGTCTAGAGCTTATATAGAGGAGCCTCCACTGAGGACCTCAGCACTCCAATAGATGAGACCCCATTGACGACATGAAAGGAGAGCGTCTGAATGAAAGATTGAATTTAAATGAACTATTTTTGCGAAGGTCTCTGAAGACACTTTGCACCTTCATCAACCTTCACAATGTTTTGCTCATTTCCAAGACAGAAATAGATTAGCTGAAACAGGGAGCAAGGTTCCCAAAAAGAGACTGAGATTGACAACGAGAACGAATGGAGAGGGTATATGAATGAGGCTAAAGATGTTGTGTGTGGGGGCAGTGGAGGTGAAAAGAGATGAGAGTGAGGGAAGAATGAGGGAGAAGGTGTTTTAATGGCTTGCATGCCTAATGCTTGCAAGCTCGAGCTCGGCACGGATTGTGCGGTGATCACAGATGTATATTTTCCAAGCTTCAGAACTCCAATGTCCCAAAGCTTGAATGACAGTTTCACTTACCCCCAAGCTCACATAGAGTGTAGCTGAGCCCACTCTCATGGAATGTTCACCATATTGACAGTTCACGAGAGAAAAGAAAATCAACTCGAACCAACGGCATGAAGGTAATGAACCATCTTCCATCAGGAAGAGAGGTGCTCAGGCACCATGGATAGTGTCTCTCTGCGAACAGAAGCTTTTCAGCAGTGTTACAGGATTGGCAATGGATTGTGGAGATAGCAGGATGTCACAGCCTCGGTAGAAGCGATCCCCTTTATGGTAGGGGAGATGATATTGGGCACGTCTGTCAGGGAAAGTCAGAGTGGAGCGTTTGATTAGCTTCTGAAAGCCAAGTCTCGATTTGTGATTGTGTGAGGAGACAAGTTCACTGGCCCTATGACAACTGTAGAACATGCTAGAAAGAATGGTTATGAAGAGGAGATTGTTGTACGTAGGAGATTTCAGGTACCAATCATAGAATGCTTGAAGGTGTGCGAGTCGTAGAGGAAGCTTGCACTTGACTGGATCTGTACAAACTTTCTTTGAACCAGCTATGGTAGCTTGAACTAAAGGATCAGTTTCTTAGTGAAGTCAGGATAGATGTCACAGAGGAAATGATGGGCGCCTGTGAGGTATTCTGGGCCTGAGGCAATGAATTGTGATGTGTAGCCAGTATATCAAGTGAGGGTTTGGGAAGTGGGTTCTAGAGAAATGTTATGATTCAAGCAGAAGGTTACATAGTCTCTAGCACCTGTGCTGTAGGTGTTTTGTGTTGAAGTCTCGATTGCATTTGTGGCAAGCAAGACTACTCTCTCATCAATAGAATTGAGAGATTGGATAGGCTGGGGAACGCAGGGTTTACTGCATCCCCCGAGCCGTCTCAAAAGGACTCTCTCCATCGCGTCAGCAGGAGAGTAAAGTGGCAGACACGGTAGCTAGGGAATTGGTGACAAAGGTCCTCCAATATTAAACGGGATAGTAGGTCAGCACAGATGTTCTCTTTACCTGGAATATGACGACATGTACGTCTATTCCAGATTGAAGTACTAAACCAGCGATTGCGAGAAGTACGGAGGTGTGCATGTGGTTCCTCATGTGAAGAGATTGGAAGGCTTGTACTGACTCCAGACTGTTGGACCAAATGAAGATTCTCTTTGGAGGATGGGGAAGGGAGACTATATGGTGTATGGAAGACAGGATAGCTAAGAGCTCGAGAAAGAAGATGTCGACAGGTACTTTGGGAGTATGTAAGGGGTAGACAAACCCGTTTCCAGCATATACAAATGACAAGGCTTTTGAAAGACTCACATCTGTCCAAATGACCATGTCAGCTTCTCTGTCAGACCAGTGTCCATCGTCAATGAAAATGATACCAGTTGCTGATGGCAATATGGTATTTAGCCAGGTGAGATCTTCTCTGACAGCGACGTTGATTGGGACACCTGCTTTCATGTGAGACTTGCTACTGGATTTCCTATACAGCTCGGAGAGCGTGGGACGGCCCCATGGCAACACATTCAGAGCCCAGTTAATGTGCCCACCAAGTCGAAGCCAGTCATGTAAAGAAGAGGAACAGTTTGGGGTGTTTAGGAATGAGGAGATTTGATCTGTGAGGTCGGAGATGGAGGATGGAGAAAGTGACATTGAACCATGATCTACGTCAACCCAAAAGCTGATGATTTTTAGGCTTGATCCATGTTCTTGTTTGGCATCTTTGAAGGGGCATCCCAGATGCTCCCACAAGATGAGAGGTTGAACTTGCTTTGCTGGTCATAGCATTCCCCAATAGAAGACCAGAGTGTCTGCAAACTCCCAGCTGAAAAAATCATCCATGTATACGTGCAAGCTGGTGATATTGAATTTGCGAATAGCAATCCAACAGATGAGACTCGAGAGAGTGCACCAAAGACAGGGTGAAGAACAGCCACCAAAGACTAGGCAACGGACTATGTGGTAGTTGTTATCGACCTTGACAACTTGGCGTAATTGCCAAATCGGATGTACCGGAAGCGTGGGGAAGGCACCCTTAATGTCGCTTTTGAACAAGACAAGGCGACAATCAGGATGTTGTTGCTTTGCTTGACGCAAAGCCAGGCCAAAAGAGTGCATTCCATCATACGAAATCCTCGCCTCATCACGGGGTATTCCGTTGTTGATACCCGAACCTGATAAATCTGTGATGACTCTCAATTTCACTTTCTGTTCCCTTGCCACATCACAAACATTGGAGAACTCTTCATTCTGGGGACCACACGGTCAATCGGTGGAGACCACCGACCCTCTCTGATTTCTTTATCTCTGTAAGCCCGTATGACATCGAGATCAGGCTCCTCCATTGGATAATTATCCATCATGTCTTCTAACCCATCCTCCCAATCTCCTGAATAGCACGGCCAAAAACCGAAATCAAGGGAGTGAAGAACAGACTCGACAAAAGTGGGGTTAGGATGGTCATGGAGAAGATTTCTGAGGCGTGTTGTGTTATATGGAGTATCGATGTTGATAAAATCCTTTTGAGCCTCTAGTGCTCGGAGAATTTCCGGATCAGAGAGTAGTTTTCAGGTGGTTTGGGGAGTGGAGGTGCGGTTTCAGAATAAATGGCAGAGGGAGATATTGCTTCATTGTCATTATCCATCCAAATAAAACCTCGTTTAAAACAAGGTTTGTAAATGTCCGAATCTGCTTTTGGTTTCAAGGATGAAGGATTGAATGGTATGAGTCGTTTAGGCCCATTTAGAGCTTGAGATAACCGGTGATTTATTTCGGTTAGCTGATTCCTTCCTTTGGTTGAACTCGGAGAGGCATCCAGGGCTGTCTCTGGCTCTGTGAGCTCCGTAGCAGATGCTACAGAGACCGTGGCAACGCCCAAAACTGCAAGGATCAGATTCGCATTTCCCGTCATTCCAGTTGAGACAAACGGAAGGTGCAGGACTGTAAGGCTTCTTGAAGTGACATTTAGATCCTTCTGAGGGAGAGTCAGGAACTGGACGCTTTGGATTCATAAGAGAAGAAGCTTTTGCGAGCTCGGATAGTAAGATCAGTTGGATGTGGGAAGGAGCATCTTAGGAAATCCAGTAGCAAGTCTCACATGAAAGCAGGTGTCCCAATCAACGTCGCTGTCAGAGAAGATCTCACCTGGCTAAATACCATATTGCCATCAGCAACTGGTATCACTTTCATTGACGATGGACACTGGTCTGACAGAGAAGCTGACATGGTCATTTGGACAGATGTGAGTCTTTCAAAAGCCTTGTCATTTGTATATGCTGGAAACGGGTTTGTCTACCCCTTACATACTCCCAAAGTACCTGTCAACATCTTCTTTCTCGAGCTCTTAGCTATCCTGTCTTCCATACACCATATAGTCTCCCTTCCCCATCCTCCAAAGAGAATCTTCATTTGGTCCAACAGTCTGGAGTCAGTACAAGCCTTCCAATCTCTTCACATGAGGAACCACATGCACACCTCCGTACTTCTCGCAATCGCTGGTTTAGTACTTCAATCTGGAATAGACGTACATGTCGTCATATTCCAGGTAAAAGAACATCCGTGCTGACCTACTATCCCGTTTAATATTGGAGGACCTTTGTCACCAATTCCCTAGCTACCGTGTCTGCCACTTTACTCTCCTGCTGACGCGATGGAGAGAGTCCTTTTGAGACGGCTCGGGGGATGCAGTAAACCCTGCGTTCCCCAGCCTATCCAATCTCTCAATTCTATTGATGAGAGAGTAGTCTTGCTTGCCACAAATGCAATCGAGACTTCAACACAAAACACCTACAGCACAGGTGCTAGAGACTATGTAACCTTCTGCTTGAATCATAACATTTCTCTAGAACCCACTTCCCAAACCCTCACTTGATATACTGGCTACACATCACAATTCATTGCCTCAGGCCCAGAATACCTCACAGGCGCCCATCATTTCCTCTGTGACATCTATCCTGACTTCACTAAGAACCATGCTGATCCTTTAGTTCAAGCTACCATTGCTGGTTCAAAGAAAGTTTGTGCAGATCCAGTCAAGTGCAAGCTTCCCACACCTTCAAGCATTCTATGATTGGTACCTGAAATCTCACGTACAACAATCTCCTCTTCATAACCATTCTTTCTAGCATGTTCTACAGTTGTCATAGGGCCAGTGAACTTGTCTCCTCACACAATCACAAATCGAGACTTGGCTTTCAGAAGCTAATCAAACGCTCCACTCTGACTTTCCCTGACAGACGTGCCCAATATCATCTCCCCTACCATAAAGGGGATCGCTTCTACCGAGGCTGTGACATCCTGCTATCTCCACAATCCATTGCCAATCCTGTAACACTGCTGAAAAGCTTCTGTTCGCAGAGAGACACTATCCATGGTGCCTGAGCACCTCTCTTCCTGATGGAAGATGGTTCATTACCTTCATGCCGTTGGTTCAAGTCGATTTTCTTTTCTCTCGTGAACCATCAATATGGTGGACATTCTGTGAGAGCGGGCTCAGCTACATTCTATGTGAGCTTGGGGGTAAGTGAAACTGTCATTCAAGCTTTGGGACGTTGGAGTTCTGAAGCTTGGAAAATATACATCTGTGATCACCGCACAATCTGTGCTGAGCTCGAGCTTGCAAGCATTAGACATGCAAGCCGTTAAAACACCTTCTCCCTCATTCTTCCCTCACTCTCATCTCTTTTCACCTCCACTGCCCCCACACACGACATCTTTAGCCTCATTCATATACCCTCTCCATTCGTTCTCGTTGTCAATCTCAGTCTCTTTTTGGGAGCCTTGCTCCCTGTTTCAGCTAATCTATTTCCGTCTTGGAAATGAGCAAAAAATCGTGAAGGGCTTTTTCTTTTTGTATAATGCTTACAGATTGTCATATCTGTCTAGATTTGAAGCTATGGAAATATCTGCCAATGTAACTTACCTAGGGACATATTTGATCAAATCGCAAAATAAAATAATTGTCCAACTACCCAATGCATAATACACATGTAAGTAAAAAGAGAATCAACCACCACTAGTCAGTCTTGAACTCGAGACCTCACGAAAATTTGATTAGGGAAGAAAGTTGGACAACAAAACTGTTGAGCCAAATGGCCACAGTAATTTCAGCCATCGCGCAATCAACATCTGACCAGGCAATTTTTGAAAAAAAAAAAATTTCCATTTTAGACATGAGCCTAGAGCCATTACTCTCTCAAATACAACTCTGTTTCTATTTTCATCAATCCGCATTGTGATCTTTATTCAATTACTGACTACTGACATTGGTGAATATCCATATCAGGTAATTCACCAACATCTCGTGTATCACAAGGCCATTTCTGCCCAGCATTTCCGCGCACATTCTATTAGAATTATTGCACTATTTCAGTTAACACAACTAGTACCTATTTTTGACCCTAAACTTAGTCAACTCCCTTCAACTGTGTCGGCAGTGGGAAATGAGGTATCACGACTCGTGGGAACGGATGGGAGAGCGCCTAGATGCCCCCGAGCTTTCCTAAAGGTGGCACCTCCCCATGCGCGCAATACTGTCTCCATTCGGCTGGATTACCATCCACGTTTCAGATTCTTCCCGAGATACTTGCCACATGGTTGAGATACTGCCTACGCAACGTGTGGGATCTCATATCTACTTATGTACATTTGCAAACAGTAACAAACTTAGGAAATTAGTTTTCTTCTCAGTCAGAAAATCGGTTGCAAATCGCTTAGTAAGTTACTTCTTCACTATTGATCTTCCAGGCCAGAAAACGATGATCAAATTTGTTATTTACTATCGATTTACTAAGCGTTTTCCACGGGAGTAAATGGTATTATGTCCGCAGTGTCGGTTTCTCTTGTCTCTTGGCTGACCTATCTCTGCACTGGTGCTCATTCGTTGATTTGCCTTCTTTTTGTCGCCAGCATACGCAAGTCGTTGTTCCCGCAAGCTCAAACAACGAAGAACAAGGTTGTCAACGCGTTTCGATGGTTCTCCCAATGGATTGATCACATATGACTGATTGCGAAGCACGGACGCAAGGGGAGAATACTGTGGAGGGTATGCACGGGACCATGAGGTATGTGGGCTATACTCTTTGCTCCAAATTTCTGTACTGACTAACCCATGTCTCACAGCTCTTCAAACCCAGGACCGGTACGTGATGAATTACGTGTTTTTGGATGTTTGGTCGCTCTGGGTGATATGTCGGCTGCGATTGAAGAGGCTCAGGGACGCAGACGCAAGGAAAGAGGGTTGGAGGGGTTGCGACACCACAAAAACTGACAAAAATATATATGCAGAAACGATGAATATGAACCCATATATTCCTCGTTTTAAAAACGGGAAAATATTTGGTGCAAGTTTACTGTATGCATACCCCCGTTTTCGCATATTTTCAAAACGGTAGTATATATTCACATATATTCTACTGTTTTTGAATGTAATGAAAATGAGGGTATGTATCAGTGATATATACGGCTTACTTTAGGGATAATTGGGTCTTACTTAGGGCGCTTTCGCAGGTATTGAAAAACAGGGAATATTCCGTACATATGTTGGAGTATATTCATTAGTAGCTTTCCGAATACCGAAGTACAAAATGTGCTTACTGTACATATCAGAGGCACATCTCGGGTCCACACCGAGACATTATTGAGGTCCTGGAATCAAGATACGATACCGTTAGAGTGAGGTGCTACTTATGCCGAGGACTCAACCGGATCCCAGGATGGAAAGACAAGCAAGTCGCGACGCGCGTCGCGCGTGAGTCATTCCAAACTCCGACTGAAACGCCGCTTATAAAGACGCGTCAAAAATCGTATCGACATCATAGACTTTCTTCATCCCTTACCACCACCACCATTACTTCTTCTCTCCTCTCTTCCCAACGCTCTACTCCATGATCACAGCAGCGAATTCGCTGTCACGATGTAAACGCCTTGCTGGATAAATATCTGCGCACACGCCAAACCCGCTCGGACATTGCAAAAGCAACGCTGGTTGCCTGACTCGACGAAGGACTATACGGTAGACAAGACGACTGGAAGATGAGGTGGGGTCATGGCAAGGGCATGTGTGATCAAGCAAAAGTACGTGTATTCGCTTTCTTCGCCCTCGCTGTTTTCACTGACAAGCTTGTACATATGACAGTGTGACATCGCTGTTGATGCGTTGACGCGTCATCCTGCCCTGCTTCCGTAAAACGTTCTTAGTGAGTCTCACACCTTGTTTTTCGGCATAATCTCATCTTTTTTGTATAGGTTACGCGCATATACTCAGTACTTTGAAGTAATCTAACCCCTTACGATCTTCGGAGCCTTCACTCATGGTCCGTCCTTCGTAGTCTTCAAACTGGTGCTCGAGTGTCGTTTTCTCCTCACCGCGTGTGTCAATGTCATCCCTGCCGCCGTTTGAGCGAAGGTGCGCGTGTTTTCTTTCTTTACCCTTAGCGTTCTCACTGACAGGTTGATGCATACACAATGATAGGACTCAGAGCCTCATCCAGCGCTTGTACTTAGTACCTTTGTATGTACCATGTATGTAGATACTCATAATTGAAGTCAAATCTTTATCCAGGCCGAATGCAAGTCTGCAATATATGTCTCGCTCTTTCAGATGTG
The DNA here is from genome assembly GCA_013368315.1 of Tetrapyrgos nigripes. Classification (NCBI taxonomy): domain Eukaryota; kingdom Fungi; phylum Basidiomycota; class Agaricomycetes; order Agaricales; family Campanellaceae; genus Tetrapyrgos; species Tetrapyrgos nigripes. The sequence continues at coordinate 6,049 of JAACJM010000283.1, read as the reverse complement.
CTTCCTTATATGCCTCGACTTTGCATATATTCCTTGTCTTTGAATATATGCCTCATTTTCGCATATATTCCTCGTCTTCGCATATATGCCTCACTTTCGCATATATGCTTCGTTTTTGCATATATTCCTCATCTTCGCATATATCCCTCATCTAAAAAACGGCGGAATGTATACCGTCTACATACCGTCTACATACCCTCTATAAACCACGCGATAGTCATAAATACTTATATATTCTGGCATTATTTATACGAGGAATATATCCGAAAACGGACCGTATAAGAGTATGTTTACTTCTGTACATTTTTGTGGTGGAGTTGAGGAGAGATAATTGGAAGAGATGCAAGGACCGACTTTTGGTCCGTGTTGACGTGGTCTTGTGTGTACGAACATGAGATTGTAATCGCTAGCATATATAGTCTGTATGTGCTGTAGTGAATAGAACTAACGATTTCGAATCATCAGGTTTACGTTGAAAGGTAGACCAACATGGTGCCGCTCCATGTTCTGCGACGGCAATTGTTCTTTCACTGTGTAGGACAAGGTCCTAGCCCTGTCAAACAGGCTCTTAGTTACAACGCATAAGAGTTGGTCAGACAACGACAAATAACACACCAAGACCTGCCCAAAAGTCCCCTCACCCAAGATTTCGTGTACTTGGTAGTTTTCTTCTTGACGAAACTGGGAGGTTGGGATAGAATTGCATCATCCTTCCCCCATTTGTCTAGTGTTTTGAAGCTTCCAACGAGTTACTTTGGCAGTCAATTTCATATCGGCGGCGGCGGCGGCGGACTTGCGGGGGACGGTATAAGGACGAGGGGCGTTGTTGTCGCGGATGATGACTGATGTTGTACATTTTGGGTTAGGGTTTGTATGGTGCGGCTGCGGCCTAGTCCGTTTTTCTTTTCTCTAATGAGTTTGAAAGCTGTACATAGTAGTGTTTTAAAATTGCAATAGCTGTATGCAGGGGTATCGTCAAGTTGGCGAGCGATAGCGACTTTGGGATTAATATTCCTACGACAGATATTGTAGCTTAGGAAGCTTGCCAAGGGGGTCCGGGCCGGAGAATCCCGTACCGGGGCTAGGTAGGTAGGTTCCCTGGCGAAGCCCTTAAATTTTTTTTTTCACTGACTAATTTGGAGCTGGCAAGCATACTGGCGGGTGTCAATCTGGTGAGCTGTGAAGTTAAACACATAAATATATGCTCACCAGATGTTTTATGACAATTACGCAGTATCTCTGAGCGCGAGCCGGGTAAGGTTCTGACTGTCCGGCAAAGCACGAGACTTGAGGTCATGTGCACATACTATATTTGGCAGGTAAACTCGTGTGAACTTACCTTATATAGAAGGTAAGGTAGGTAGGTTCCTCGACCGAGGCACTAAATTTTTTTCCAACCCCCGGTTGTTAATTTTTTTTTTCGGACCCCCTTGAAGCTTGCAAGAAATCCATGTCAAGGAAAGATCACATGAATTTAGCATAGCGCGGCGCTGGAGGGCTGCCAAACCCAATACTGCTGTGGACTGGAAAAAATCAAAGTGATAACTCCAAGACAAAAACATTAGGGGTGCACTGACTGAGGTAGACTCTATGGAGTGCCCACACCACATGTCAAGGTTGTTGATACACTCAATAACCACCCAAGTCACGCAGTACAAGAAAGCCGGTTACAAGAAGATAGATTGATAGAGAAAGAGAGAGAGAAGGAAGAAGTAGGCTGACTAGGCTCTACACTGTGTAGTAATAGTACGGAGCGGAGACAAAGTGAACGAACTAAGGGATAGGTTACAAAGGTCACAGGTATATAAGTAAAATATGAACAGATGGGAAAAAGTAAATAATAATAGACGGTATCATGTGGAAATGTCAAGGGCGAGAGAGTAATGAGTTAAGTATGGATAGATGAAGGTACTAGATCATAAGGAATGATTGACAGTGAGAATATCCATGGAGATAGGAATCGGAGGAGATAAGAGTGTGAGTCATAGATCTGTAGAGATGGTAGCTATAGACGATGATGAGAAATGGTTAATGTTTATGGGGTTAAAGTGGGGAATAGGTAGTAAAGGGAAAAGAATAGAAAGAAAATGAATAGGCGGGGAGCGATTCGTGACACCACATGCCTGTAGCCAGTCAGAACGCAGCGCAATATCGGACGTCCGTTACCATTGCAGAATTTTTGACCATTGAGAACCACAGTCAGTCACAACATTGAGAACTTGAAGCTGACACGGAGGATTTATAAGTGCAGCAGACAGTGGCAGTTGGATGGAAAAACAGTACAATTGATCTTCAATGGCTTGCAATTAAACGATCGATATACAGAATCCATTCAGTAAAGTGACCAATTCAAGGACCGTACATGCCACAAAACGTTAGATATTGATAATGTCTACTTGAAATGTTTACAGGAAATATGTTCACAACAACAATGCTTGTAAGCCAGTCAGCCACTACAACTCGAACGAACGACCCATTATGAAGGCGCGTCATATACACGTATGCCCTATCCTTGGATAATACTAGGCTGGCAAAGTCAATCACACCGCGACTGTAACCTAGACTGGACAGACTTACGCTTATGTATAGCAAGGGGTCTCTCTGGCTGCAAATAGACCTCCTTTGGTGCATGAGGATTCGGGTTTGCAGTTGGCAGTGACGCCACATGAGCAGCGCCAAAGCCTTCCAAAAAAAAAGTGTGAACCCGGTAGACCAAATTGATCAAGATGAAGGTAGAAGGTGCAAGAGCAACATATGGGTTCCTAGAGAGGATAAAGTTAGGGTGCTAGGGGCAACAACAGTGTGTAGTGTACTTTTTGGGGTTGGGAATGATCGCTCATGGGCATATAATGGCCCGCAGAGCTCTATAGCCCCCCACAGGCACCATAGCTATGGAAGAACATTTGCTGCAGCAGAGTATACCCCTAAATACGTCTGAAAAACGCAACGCGGATTTTGCACTTGACCGATGGGTGGCAGCCTCTGAGGCAGAGTACACAGTCAACGCTCTTTTATAGCCGAACTGTTCGTTGAACCTCAAAACGTTTGACAAGTAATGAACAACAGTCGCGACGCGTGTGTTTGGCACGGCACGTGAACCGAGACAGGCTGTTCGGCCGAAAAGCTGCTTAGCAAATGACTTATATAAGCTCTTCACGGATTTATATGACCTCCATACACTCCCTTTATACTAAAGTATCGGGAATTTTGATCAGCTACGGTTGCCACCTAGGCTCATGTAGGTTTTTCGATCTCAGACTCAAGGCCGAGAGGACAAGCGCCCATTGCTATTCATTTCACTGAATTTCCCAAGAACTTCCTGTCAAATTACCTCTGCGGATCCGCTCGCTCGACGCCGCTGGAGGTTAAGTTTCCCGACCGCTACACAGCTATCCGGAAGATATATCATTTTCTGAGAGGTCATTGATGTATAAGTAAAATGCAACCGTTGCCCTAGTACGGTGTCCATGGATGCTCAGGTAGGTTTTTGAGCCAAAGGCTTGGGTCGAGCGCTAAGCCTACCTACATACCTTTCAATTTCTACTGAATATATGTGCAATAAACTCGGTGGATATTGCGTACGAATGCCACTTTGGACTTGATTCTTGCCTGAAGCAAAAAAGAACGCAAGCAGGGTCGGAGTGTTGAAGATATGCGGCTTTCCGGGATTAGTATTGTCCGACCAACGCCGCCGGCACAGAATGCTGCTGTAGAGAAAAACAACGCTGATGGAGTCTTTCTCCAGTAGCTCTTCCAATAATGAGTTACTTAAAGTATCCTTACCACTTCTATAAGAGCGCAAATCTCCTACTATCGTTTTTATTGAGATTTGAATCCTAGAACATAGAAATCTCAATAAAAACGATACAGATGTCAACAGGAATCTCCCTTTGTCTTCTGATGAACTGTCTTCGGAAAGCTATGTTTCACCAGGTCCAGAGTCTTCGTATATTTTTCTGACCGACGTACTCAACTGACAGTCCTTTGTGAGCTAATTGTGCGCGCAGAGACCCCCTGTATTGAGGAAGCTCCTCGACATACGCCCACGTTTTCCGTTTTCGGAAGAAATGTAGGGAACTTCCGGTGAAACTTGGCCTTTAAACTTCATCCGCCGAGTTCATTTAACAAGAACTTCAGTGCGAAAGGAACTAAAATGAGTGCTTAGTGCTCGATCCCAAGCCTTTGGCTCAAAAACGTACCTGAGCCTCCATGGACACCGTACCTAGGCTTTCTCGCAGGCATGAAAGAGATTGAGAGATCTGAAGGGTGCTTGGGGTCAGCTTAGGGTATTAATAAGTACTTGTGCTCAACTTCTGTTATGTTTCTCTCAAGTTTCTCTGCCCTTGACGTACATCTTCGTGTGGACAATACCTTCCTGATTCTTATCCGGCGCTGTTCGGAAGGATTCCGAGGTGGAATTCGTGTTGGGACGGACTTCAAGCGTTCTCTCTTTCAAGTTCCTCTGTTGTCCAGCTGCACCTCAATAGATACTTTATGGGCAACTTCTTCATTGAAATTTCTATAGAAGTCAGGTTTTGAATCTCTGAATCACGTTGACTCAGCTTTTTTCCGAGTGAGACTCTGGACTCGAGGCCTCTATTTCTTATTTTTTGACGTACTCATATCTAAGTGCCACTGTATGGCTTCCAACATGTTCATCGGGGTATATCAACAATAAGCTCAACGTCTCGCGCACCCGCAAAGCTACTTCAGCAGGAAATTCATTCAATAATTAAGTACCAATGAGCGCTTTCCTCGGGTTGGCCTCACTGTTGGCCTTCGGTCGAATTCCTATAGCCTCCATGGCAACCGTAAAGGGTTAAATCAAAACATATCCATATCTCAGGATTCTACAACCATAATAACGAAGGACTACTACTTATATACAAAGACTGCCGCCGCCTGGTTAGTACGAAAGCCCCTATGTCAAGGCGGAGCTGCATTACTCAATAACAAATGAATGAGTCGGACCTGGGCTCGTGCAAGGCCTTCGGTCGAAATTTGAAAACCTACATGAGCCTAGGTGGCAAACCGTACCTCTCGACCTTGAGTCTGAGATCGAAAACCTACATGAGCCTAGGTGGCAACCGTACCAGCACTCCAGACAATGCTCTAAGATTTACTAGAGAGCTGGAAGAGTTTAAAGCTTACAGCTTGTGAAAAAAGGTTGTCCACTGAACCATGTCACCTGCACAAAATTTCGCTCTTACATGAAACCTGCAAAAAAATTTGTGCTGAAGATAAACTTGCAAGAGTCGATTTTCCGGACAGTATTACTGCAATATGACCGCATCTGACCGCATGCGTCCTGCCCTCTTCCGCTTTCGGAAGCCAATTCACCCGCGTCCATCATCAATCAGCAAATTACGAGGCCTCTTAAAGGCCGAGTTAACTTATGTCGACCTCGAAAATTTTACCACGACCTCAAACTCCCACCCCTTTTCGTTGCCACAGCCGGTCTTTGCCCTTCCCGACAACCGGAATGTCGTTGTCAGAAACTCAGATCCAAGGACTGTTGATGTCAATAACCACGACGTCATGCTAGCGTGTCAAATCGGTCTGCTTAACACCCTTCTTCCCTCTCACTTTCCACCGATTCTCCCTCCCTTCTGCATAACCTGAGTTAGACTACGCGAAAGGGCCTCGTAATTTGCCATGCGAAGCGATGGCCCTTTGCCCCAGTTACAAATACCCTCCTCGCCAGCATCGGTTCCTCTTGATGCTCTCAAATCAAACCGAACAGAATCTTGTACATACTACATTACGAGGTATACTCAAAGACCGTGAGAGTTGGTCCAGAAGCAACCTGGGATTAAGTTGAATCCTCTGAATGTGACTAGTCGATGAACGTATTCCTATAGTAGGCGTGTGGTTGCGTTTCTCCACCGGAAGCTATTTACTCTCAACACAATCAACAGGCGTAGCGGTTACTCCTGGGAGGATATCGTTCGTTTACAGATCACTATGGACTGACCGTGGATAACATGTCCTATGACCTCGTTTTGCCAAATGGGACAAGTTACTGATTCTTGACAACCAGATTTATCCA
>JAACJM010000282.1:0-104977 GCA_013368315.1 Tetrapyrgos nigripes | reverse complement strand
GTGGCAAAGGGTTCGTACTCGACTGCTGTACATGGAGTGGAAACGCGACCAGGCGTGTTCGTCCAGAAGTGCGCCAAAGGACTTCAATACAACGGTAAGTCAGTCTTTCTCTTGTCGTGACGCAAAATGCGTACGTACATATATGTTAGGAATCATACGGATTGAACTTGATGTCCTCTTCACCGGCGCCAAAAGGTTGGCCAGCAACTCCAGCGCCAAGGCCCTATTCCAAAGGATATCCAAGGCTATCTCTGACCAGAGCTTGCATACGAGAGTGCAGTGAACCTGGTCTAGTCTCTTCAGCTTTCGGAAAACAATTATGAGAAGTTCTGGAACCAGAAACAAGGGGTGCATGATGGGAAAGAGAAAGAAAGAGAAAGGCGTGCCGTCGTCTCACGCGGCGTTTCACATCCACAACTCAGGCTCGGAGTCATAGTCTGGCGACTCATACTTGCATAACTTGATAGGTAACTAAGTACAGGTCAAGTTCAGAATAATGTTTTACTTCCAGAGGCAGACTTGCTACCAAGTCACAAGTTTTTAAAAAAATCCTTATTTCGATTTGGCGTTCTATTACAGGGGTCAACGACGACTGTGACTGAACCCGAGAGGTACTGGTATGGTATGTTTGTCATGTTCAAAACATTCTGCGAGCCATAAGTCTATTCAGGAGCAGGCGCCCAATGAGTGCCGGTGATCAAAAGCATCATCAACCTAGAAGAGATATCAGCGCACGAAACACCTCAATATACAAGGGAAAAGTAACCTTCATGACGGTAATGAGAATGCACTGAAAAGGCACCCTCCCATTCTTCCCGAGCACGACGTTGTAGGTCAGCCCAAGCGGCTGGAACAAAGGGAGCAGATTGGTGTCGATAAAGCAAAGCGTCAGCTCTAGCTCGGTTTAAAGGCTCATCCTGCTCATAATCGGTGTACGAATCGTCGTCGAAGTTTTCTGTCGATCCTGATGCCCATCTCGACACAGGTTGCAGGCTACTCCCAGTTATGTCGTCATAAACGGAGTGGGTGTCTGTCGTCGTAGCTTGGTCCATGGCTTCTTCGGCTTCGACTTCGGAGGAGTAGTAGGTTGAGTAAGATGGGTGTATTACCCGGACACCGGAGTATGAATCATTTCCAGCCTCCTCTCTGGGAGCAGGAGCTGAGCTTGACGAAGGCATGCCAGTCTCAGGAAGATCATCATCGGGCACATCTCTCGCATGATGGTCTACCACAGCAGCTTGTTTCCCAGTATTAACAACCCAATTGACCTGGGAGTACATTTCCCTTCTAGCCTCCTCCCTTGGAGTTTCCGATACTGAGCTTGACTCAGGCTCGCCAGCAGCCTCCTCGGGCTCATAAAACATAGTTCTCGCACGTTCCACCATCGCCCTTATCTCGTCATCATACAGCCCCCTCACATATCGATTTGGATCGGTAGGCAAAAGAACACGCGTAGCCTCTTCAATCGTCTGCTTGCGGGTCTTGAAATTCTGTCGCAGGGCGTTCCATCCGATGTATTTACGAGCCTCGATGAACCAGTTGTCGATGGATTTACGAGAGAATCCGGCGGCTTCACCGATTTCTGTACGCTTTATGACGGATGGATATGGGTTGTGGAGGTGGTCTAGCAGCCAGTCGTAGGCTAGTTTGTATCCGACTTGCCTCATAGTGCTGCGATGCACCCGGAGCAGGGGCCACTTGAAGTGGACAGTGGTTGGGAAGGGAGGAATTTAAGTGTAAAGGTGGCACCGCCGCATGGAAGAACAATGGCCATCAAGATGGGTTCCACGGTGGAGTAGGGGTTTCGGGGAGGTCTAGGCCCATCCCAGTCACGTGATCGCGTAGTATGCAGCTTTGCATGTACGTTGTAGCTAGCTCTTGACTTCAATCCACTGCGTTTGGCTCTGGCATAGCAATAGCCAGCCCCCAGCCTACTCCATTCTGGTGACGAGAGCGCGATTCTCACCACGCGCACCTTTCGGAACATCTTTCTTCGGTCAATTTCTTGTTTTTCAGAGCTTCTCGTCTTCTTTCGCTGACACGTCACACGTGTTTCTCTGGTCTTCGTCACTATGTCTCGTATCCGCGTTTTCTGGGGCACACAGGGCATTGGTGCAGAAGAGTGGTTGAGGGAGATAGACAGGGTTGCCGGTTGGAGGGACAGTGATTGGGACAAGGTTGAGGAGTGCATTGGCATCAAAAGCGGCGGAGTGGTTTGACCAGGTTCGCGAGCCTTTAAAGAAGGTCTGGTCACACGTTCCGTGACGTTGCACGCCGCGCAGGAATGAATGTTAGGTGGATGAAAGTTTGAAAGGAAACCCGAAATATACGATTACGAAGATTCAGCTAATAAATGATTTGAGATTTGCTATGTTTTCCACCTACCGAGCATTTTTATGTATCCAAACTCATTTTCGACTTGAAAGGAACCACTAAGTATGGAAGAAATAGAAACTTGCTGGTATACTTGATGATTACACTTCGGTAGAATCCGTTAAGTATCTTACGGTGATAAAACTTCAAGGAATCGTCACGTTTCTCAAGGCAATGTATACGAGTGGTTTCCCAATTACTTTCTGATCTACACAGAAACGTGATGTATCCTACAGCCAGAAACCTAGCGCCTCCTGAGCTGACGCTAACTAGAGACTGGGCTTCTGACTGGCGTCGTCTGACCAGCAGCATATATGTGCAGCTGAGTATACTGAATACTAGTACAACCTACTAGATACAAACGATACAGAAAATAGAAAGAGCATTGTAACACAGCACTATCGTACAACAGAGCAATTAATCACAGCACAGTTCAATCACCGAGTTCACCCACGAGAGGACGTTTCAACTTGATATCCTCTTTTGAAGCCTTTTCCGTTCTGCGCTTTTGCTCTTGCACTGAATACACCCATAGCTAAATACGCTTCATCCTCCAATCTCGCAACAATCAATCCATTTCATTTCGGTGTACACATTTACCGCTTCATTCTCCAATCATCCGATGTATTTCCTCATTTCGGTGTACATATTTACATGGCTCAGTCCTGACGAGAAGTTATCAGTTGATAAATTATCCAAGGAATTACGCCAGAGACGACTCACTCTAGCAAGATCAACCACCACAACTCGATCAGCTGAATATTGATAACGGGCAACATGACAGACAACGGCCGACGGAGAAATTGTGTGCAATTCAGTCGACGTCTTCGTAGAGAAGGTTCTGGCGGGATACCATGGAAAACGGAACGGTTCACGTTCTCCGGAGGGAAGAGGTAGCTGGCGCTGAATGATGAAGACAACATGTTCGCCGCAATTCTTGATCTCCTGAATAGAGCCCACGTGTGATTGGTTACCATGGACATAGCGAACAAAGCTGTTGCCCAAGTGAGTCTTGGCTCTCGAGTAAAAGACACCAGCGTATTTGTAGTACGCATGACTGTCTGTTTTGGAATTGGGAGCAAAGTCGTTGTAAGACTCGAATTGATCGGATCGAGATCCGTAAGCTTTGTCAAAAAGCTCCTGGAACTGGGTGATCATCTCGTCGCAGTCTGGACGACTGACCAGCCTACGAAAATTTGTGGCACGTGAGAAGGTATGAAGAATAGTCTGCTCAAGTTCTCCTGTGAAGTTACTCGTCAGGATAAAAGAAAATGAGCTTTGGAGGATAAAGTACTCGCCTCCGATATGATCGTTGGTATTAATCTTCTGCAGCGCACCAACCAACCTTTCGAAGGGAAATGTCCACCAAGATATTACCGGTCCAAAGAGCTTCAGGAAATCATAGATATGAAATGCAACATGGACGTTTGGTCGGATCCGTCGGGAGCCTTGAGTGTGAGGATGCAGAGCATAGAGATCGTCTACCCACTCCTTAAGGAATCCCACGTAAGCCTTTGCACGCTCATCAGACATTGTGAATCGGCAGACAATGTTGACCGCCTGGAAGAGTTTCATGGTGTGGTCCAAAACTTTACGCGTCCTCAAAGAAGCTTTGTCTTCATCCCAGTCCCAAAGAGAGACCAAGGCTATGGGAAGGTGGATTGTCACAAGTGTACGCCATTCGTCAGCTTTGATAGTGCCGGCAACCTTCTCGGAGTAGTTGTGAGGCACGGTATTCACCCAAGACGGAACACTGGTATTGTTGATGACGTGTTGTATATGCTGAATAGATTTAACGTCTATGTGGCTGTCTGACTTGGACTCGGAAGGTACAAAAGGCATTTTCAGACGCTGACAAATTGGTGATCAGTGAGATGGACAAGAGTCTGAAGATGAGCATTTACCCATTCTATCAGCACATCAACAAAAGCATCAATGGACTTGATCTGGAAAACTGGGATGACCACCTCGTTATTGAAGATAACTTTGACTTTGCGCGGCTGGGGAACATCTGGTGTGATGACCTCGTTGTTGAAGATGACCTTGACTTTGCGCATCGCTTTCCTAGGATTCTTTCGCTTGGCATATTGTGCAAACTTTTCACGGTCTCTGGTCTCGTGTATGCCCAAGCTCCAGGCGACAAATCGCAGCGGCGGGAGACGCTTGGTCGACAACCGCTTCCGCAACATCATGGTATCGGGAACGCCTTCGTTACACTCGAGAGCAGCCTCCAGGAGATCATGTATATTGGAAACAGATTTCAGCTGACTGTCCAGTTTGTTCCCGTCAAGCTGATATGCTTTGGGAACCTGCAACTCATCATATAGCTTCCAGTTGTGATGGAACGCTGGATCCATGGCAGCTTCCTTTCCGGCAGCTTCTGCATTGATTCCAAGGACATGACGACAGTGGTAATGGACAAGACCTTCGAGTACACAGTGCATGCTGTCAACAACAAGCATTTTGGTAGGGTCCCAGTACGGAAGCCTCCAAAGCTCTGACCAGCGAACACCAGAAGCTTCGAAGATAGCTTGCCGTTCTGCTGAGCAGTTGGCATCACGGGATGCTTCAGCTAGTCGGCGAAGCTCCTGGACGTCATGCTTCACCCACTGCTCGAAGCAAGTGTTGTATGTACGATGGTAGTTCTGGCACACAGTACACCATCCCGAAGTATGCCCCGCAGCACCTGCTACTTTCCGAGCAGCAGGAAGGTCGTTAACAGAGAGCACCACGGCATACTGCATTGCCCGTCCTTCTTGGTGTTTCCCTGTCCGCGACAAGTGTACTCCCTTCCACCCTGGCAGACACATATCAATGATGGGAGTCATGTAATTGGAGAAGTCTTCGTCATTTGGTTCTCGAGGACCGGGAATGATGGCGGCCAGGAAAAGATTCTCTGGCTTGTTGCGTATCTCGTGAGGCAAGTTGAGAATGGCAAACGAAACCAGACCGATGGAAGCGGTTTTGCCTCGATGGCGATTTCCGTTTGGGTTGAAGAAGTCGACCTGGAGTGCTAGGGCAAGTCGTGCTTTATCGCCTCGGTCTATGAAAAGAGTCCCCACACCCCCTGGACCAGTGAATTGACGCAGGAAATCCCCGTCAAAGACTGAGGTCATGGGCTCGTTGGAAGCTCCTCCGTTGATTTCTCCATTGACTTTGCGTAAAGCCTCATCCACTGCGGTATCACAGTACTTCTCGAGTTCCGGATTGGCAAGAATGCGAGCCAAATGCTCTTGCAGTGAGTTGACCGCATAAGGTTTGATCGGTCGCATGTTGCCATTCCGAGCGTGAAGTAAGGAAGTCCCGCATGCGCTTCTACCATCCTTCCCGACAATCATATTGTTGCATTGATCGGGATACTGGGCTTTAACGGCTGTCTGGGAGAACTCGGGCTGATGGCAAAAGCTGCAGGATGGACACACGGCAAAAACGGTTGTCTTGCTATCCAGACGAAGGGCATTCAAAGCAGTGTACAGACTGCTCGGGAGCTGTGCCATGAGCTGCCGTTGCACGTGTTGTTCACTGGTTGGCGCTGCGGATGAGGGACAAAACAAGGATGTTGCGGCAGCGACTATATTCCATACAGCCGAAACGATAAAGTCACAGTCTCGGTGTGAAATCCCGATGACGAGGGCGCAGGCAACGGTCAGAAAGATCACCATTCGGGTAGCTACCCCCACCCCTGCTAAAGGATTCTCGAACAGATAGTCTGTGAAACAGTTTTAAAATTAATGCATTATCTACCATCAGGGTGAAGGACGAACCTGAAGAGAAAGGTGTTGGCGCTGATGAACCTTCTGGCGAAGGAAGATCCATCCCAATGATACTCAAGACGCTATCAGCTTTCCGAAGCTCGCTCCGCGCCTCTTCTGCAGCACTGGTGTACGAAGGATCTGATAGCTTTCTCATCGAAAGCAAGGTAGCACTAAGCTGATTGATCCTGGTGTTTGCCTGCTTCAAGGCTTCCTGGCGCTTCAAAACAGCTTGTTTGTCACTGAAATCTAGATTATGGCGAGTGAGCTGGAGTAGATTTTCACGGATGGAGATGGCTTCGTCCTTGACTGCATTGATAGATCGTACCATCCTAACAAGCTTGGGGTTACAGATCTTCCGGATGAGAGAGAGAGAGACGCGTGATGCTCTCCGGGAAAGAGATGGATGATGAGAGGCTGGAGGTTCGGTCGGCGGCTGGACGTTGACAACAGAGTTCAGACCCTGCTCGATGTCTCCAAAGCCTATCCTGTTCCCGGAAGTATCAATCTTGATGTCACGCTGGAACTCTTCACGAGAGGTGAAAAGTTTTGTAGGTTGCTTGTGGATATCGGGGCCAGGATCAGACACAGTGACGGCGGTGAGCAAGCTGGTTAACTGGTCCATACTGCCCTCAGGTGTAGAGGCTGTTGGAGCCACGACCTACAGATACTAAATCAAATTACATGCTAGAGTAGCATTGGGACAGGACTTACCGAAGGGGTCTGCGCATCGTTGTGACGATTCAATAGATGCTCGGCGTAGTCTCTAGAGAGAACGGGATGACCGTTTGGATATTCGGAGCATTTGGTGCAGGTTGTCGTTCTTTGAGTACGCCCCATTTCAGATGAGGTGAAGCTGCAGGATAGGCAGGTATATAGGGATAAGACAATAAGAATACAAGACAAAAAGGAAGAATCGAAGAATCTCACCCAAGTGCATCATCACGACTGCCGTACATGTTAGGCACCCTGGTGGTGAAGTAGGTCGCCCTACCCTCCAAAAGGCGATGCTAACGCGGACTCCTCAGGTCAATTGTCTCCTTGGATGCCTGCCTGTCTTGGGTGCGACGCAGGAGTAAAAGGAGATGAAGTCAGCAAGGAAAGCACGGAAGAGTCGAGGCTGCATCAGTTGTTTGATGCGGGTTGTACTAGAGAAGCATCCAGAGAGCAGTACAGAAGATCTTCAATTAGGAGAGGGTCGAAAATAGGAGTAGGAGTGAGCGAGAAACCTGAAAAGATGCACATGAGTGCGTTCCGTTGCAGGAACAATATAACAAATTGATTGTCTATAAAAGATAGATACAATTGTCCAGGCGCAGGTGACTACGGTCGTCCAAGAAAGATAATATTGACATTTGACATCAGACAATAAGCACAAAAAAAAATCAGTCCACACGGTCAATGCGAAGAGGAACCACGGCTGCACGTCCAAAAACGTCGAAGAAATACTGTAGATAGCAATGCACGACGTCCGACTCGAACACCTCCAACGCCGAGTCATTGTAAAAAGTGACCTCCAGAGCGTTCCCTGAAGCTGTCGAACAGCGCTCATTGAACTTTGGCCACCTTTTCATCACATCTCGCAACCCAAACAATGCTTTCTTCCGAGAACTTGGTACTTTTGCAGCAAAACCTCCATCTGCCCAATCAAATTCAACAGTCAGAATACTCTCCACATCAGCTCCCAAAAAACAAGCACTGAGACGAGCAGACTGCTCAAGACGCTGTTCATCAGAAAGCCTTGGAGTAAGCGCCTGGTCGAGTGCCCTTAGCTCACAACGGAAGTTGAGCTGAGCTACCTCCCAGATAATTTCCTGAGCGACCTTCTCAGAGATGTCAGACGGTTCAGAAAATGATCGTTCTCTCCACATCACAAAGCTGGGGGGGTTCTCCAGATCAACCTCGACGCCGGTGGAGAGCAAGCAGTTCCCCAGCAGGTCACGAGCCGTAGCCTTGGCAGAGGCTGTTCTCGAAGGTCGTTGTGAGCTGGAGCTGGATGGTTGCGTGGTCGAGGTGAGTTCGCCATTTAATATCTGGCGCCAGGTAGAATTAGGAATCAGTCGCGGTGATGGCTGGGTCACTCGGAATAGAAGGACGTCGCGAAACTGTAGCCAGTTCCAGCAGTACTTGAACATCTTCTCACGTTTCTGCACCGTTACAAAGAGGGATGGATCAGGAAACGCGTAGCCACCTTGAATTGGAACAGGCGGGTTGCTTTGGTTGACTCGGGACAGTGCGGGACCCCAACAAGGAGACGTTAAGAACAGGCTGTGAGAAACCAGGTGAAATTTATCTCGAGCACTTGAAGAAGCATTTTTGGGGGACTTGGGATCTAGACATAGTTCGCTTATAATAAACAATGACAACTTGAAATAAATGCTTACAAGGATGATGGCGACTCTTTGATGGCGTAGTCCGCTGGGGACCACTCAGCACCAAAGCAGAGGGAGGAGTTATTTGAAGACGACTTTCGGCTGAAGACTCGAACGGAGAATAAGTGTTAAATGCGCTGTTCAGATGTTTGTGGATGGCGGAATACTGAAGCTCAGTGTTAGGGACACCGGTACGATAGATGATTGGTTCTGGGAAGGGTGCGTTGTCGAGGCAGAGATCGTCTGGAACGACCAGCGAAGCTAATTTGCCGACGGAGACGGCTGGAACTTCATCCACTCGGCGTAGGAACCAAAAAGGGATTCCAGCACGGAATAAAGCCTCCGCCGCTTCCAAATTGGAGGTCCAAGCACCAACCACCGCGGCGGCAATTGAAGCGGGAAGACTTTTCCCTGCCATGCGTGGCTTGTAGATAGTGCAGTACTCTAGGAGAGCATGCAGCTCAAGAAAAAGGCGCTGGAGGCTAGCGATTGTATAGCAGATTTGGCGAAAGGTCAGAAGTAGGGAGTGAAGACGATTCATCCTCTCTAGGAGGCGCTGAGAACACTGTTGGGCCAATTCTACCTCGGTTTCATTCTCATGAGAAGCTATAAAAAGGCTGCAACGCCCTCGTAACTCAGCTACCAATAGCCTTAATTCCTCCGCCTTCCCCGCCCTTAGTTTTCCTAACCCTGAAGCGATACCCCTACACTCTTCTTTAAAACAATCAATTGTTGGCGTCCACCACATTACATCGAATTGGTGTCCAGGTGGGGGTCGACGGAGGATACACGCAATGTGGCAAAGCTGCTGACACCATTGCTGGGGCCATTGAAGGTAGTCATACTGCCCGAAGCGGAAATCCCGACGCATGGTCATGCCTTCCACAATAGGTTCGACTTGATAAACAGGAAGGTCTTGATACGGGGTCGTCAAGAACAAACTTCCACCTGGTAACACAGCGGCAAGAGAGGCGTCGTAGGCTGTAGGAGAACGACCTTTCTCTGCAAAAAATGATGTCAGTAATGGTGACGTAACATGGCACGTATACGCACTTTGAAGAGGCCGGTG
The DNA here is from genome assembly GCA_013368315.1 of Tetrapyrgos nigripes. NCBI lineage: Eukaryota > Fungi > Basidiomycota > Agaricomycetes > Agaricales > Campanellaceae > Tetrapyrgos > Tetrapyrgos nigripes. The sequence continues at coordinate 95,411 of JAACJM010000282.1, read as the reverse complement.
AAGGAGCAGTTGGTGGTTAGTGTCCAGTTCTTCCGCGGTCGGCTATACAGCAGAAAGATATGTACCTAGTAAGTAACCGGCTACAAAAAAAGTAAATGAGTACATACCGAATCAGTGTGATTGTGACTGTCCCTGTTCATAGCTGTTTACTTGTGAATGGCTTTGGAAAAACAAACCTGCGACACAGTCATCGAGTTTGACGCGTCGCAGGCAGAGAGAAGCAGGGTGTTAGTAGTGTAAAAGATGGATTCCGGAAACAAGATGATGATGATACTCACGAGGAAGGGGTGTACTGGTGAGAAGACTTGAGAACGGCTGAAGAGAACGGCTGCCTCGTTATGCACAAGCACTCAAAAGTGACTTGGGCAAAATTCACAGTTGACTCAAAAGTACAACTGCGTTGACCGAAGTAATTCAGGTCAAAGGGAGTAGGGCGGCCAGAGGAAAACTTGGAGAGCTGTCGAGGGAGCCTGTTGGCTGTCGAGGGAGCTGTGCGGGGCGGGGCGTAGCTGTCGAAGAAAAGAAGCCGTGGGGCTGGGGAAAGCTGGGCTGCTTTGTCAGCGGCTGTACAGCTCTCAAGCCACGGGTCGGGTTAGGGTTAGCGCACTTGCGTCCTTGCACAAGGAAGAAGCGCCCACGTCGAAGCGCATGCTGAGAAAGAGCGAGGGGAAGAACATTAACTCACTAATAAAAGCCCAAAGGACGTTTAATAGGCATTTTCCATGGACGTCATCCTACGGGATGCTTTCGCTGAGAACAACTCAGTCGTAAGAGATTGAGAAAGCAATACGTCAAAGCCTAGCGCGCAGAAGAGCATCAGCCTTATGTAACTGGCAACTCCGACCGTAGACTTGCGTACAGCCAGCCTACCTCCCTTGACTTGCCCTTGGTCTGCCTTTCCGGTATTGCAGCAGGGCTGAAGTCTAGTGCTACCGATCGCCGCCCGCTGTCATACCCTTGGCGTGAGACGGTTAACTTCCGCTCCACATGGTACTTAGCTCCTTGTTTTTATTGATCTTGTTTTTATTGTTTTTATTTCAAACGTTCCCTTCAGTCCAACATCCGCTCACCGGCCAGATTGGCCAAAAAACAACGCATGTCATATGCATCCTCTTCAGTCAGCACGGCCGTCCCTAGACCCTTTACCACAATCATGGAAGAGGGAGACCACGTCTATGACGAAGAACCCAGCATGTCCTCCATGTCTTCAGCCAGCACGGCCATCCCCTCCATGTCTTCAGCCAGCACGGCTGTCCCCTCTATGTCTTCAGCCAGCACAGCCGTCCCCTCCGACTCTTCAACCAGCACGGTGGGCCCCACTGAGGAAGAGGAAGACTTTGAGTTTGAGGAAGGCTATAATGTTGGTGCAACTCTATCAAGTCCTCCAACCTCAGTGTCAAGTCCTCCAACCCCAGCGTCAAGTCCTCCAACCCCGAGAACCCCAGTGTCGAATTCTTCTTCCCTTTCCCTAGCACCTTCAGATTCGGCCTCACAAAAGGGTCTATTCAGGTCCCGAAGAGGCTCGTCTACAGCATGGTCTGCGGAGTCGTCTGCGGAGTCGTCATCTTCCGAAAGGCCACTGTCAAAGTAGGTGGTTGGATCCTCAGGTATTAGCAAGTGACTAATTGGGATGTAGACTTGTCACACACACCGACTCATATCTAGACTACCTCTCGAGGATACCCTGTAATGATCCGGAGGAGGAGGCTCCGCAGGCTCCCGTAAGCCAAGATCCCCAAGCAATCCAATTTACCCGATGTCTCGGAGTCGTCAAAGTGGTGCGTTCCCCCTTTCTCTTCATCCTAAGGTGAAGCTGACTCCCGTTTAAGTACCTCGACGAGGAGGTCAAACCTCTCATTTCGGCGCTATTCGATGAACTGCCCCACCATGTACGGCTTGAGGTTCAGAGCGCAAATCCTGACGTCGATTCAGACCTCGCTCTAGCTCGTTTCGGACCTTCGGTGCTGCGATACTTTCCATCATCAGATGGAATCCGCCAGCACCGTGCGGCTGTTGCAATCTCGTACTTCCGAATGTATTCTGAAGCTCGGAAAGTACTCGCTCTAGACTCGGGAAATGCGGAAGATGTGAACGATGGTATGCCCATTATGATGATGGCGCAGATGCTCGGGAAATATAGCGAGATCGCCAGAACTGAGTGGTATTCACTTAATGAGGAACAAGTTAGCACCTCATTTAGAACGATGGCTGATGCGGTATGGAGAAGTTATGATATGTGAGTCTTTTTTGCCCTTTCCTTTTGGATGACACTAACGAAAGGTATTCTATAGCCAGTCTAACGTCCCGCACAGTCAATCGTCACCTCGCGTCAAAACTGTGATCCCGAGAAGAGAAAGAAACGCTCTCAAGTTAAGTTCTCTAGACCCCACTGCATACATGGAACCCGACCACCTCCAAACATACGAGTTGGAAATAGACTGCGCCGACATGACAGCCGATCAATATAACGAGGCAAAACGGCTAGTCGAGTCGATCAATTTCTACAGCTCAAAAACACCGGCTGTTGAGCCCAAACCTCGAACTCTCATAATCCGGCTTATCCCCTTCGTACAAGAGTTCAAACAGAAGAATGGACATCTCACTCATGCTATATATCAGCTCACACAAGATTTAATGATAGCAGCATCCGTCAATACACTTCTCGATCTCCCCTTCCCCTCGTATGGTACCGCCGCAGCCCCTCAAGGCTGTGTCTTTTACAGTGCGAAAGCCAAGATAGTCGAAGTACCTTATTTTGTCGCCCTTATTCCTTATTCCCTCCTGACTCTTTATTAGGCCGCGCCCAATTACCTATCATTTGAAGTCAGGCCGATCAAAAACCTCGCCCAACTTTTCAAAGTCGTCAATAAAGATCTCGTCGTCAACGGAAATTACGACAGTCATCTCGCCAACCTGGAGAATTGGCTTTATTACGCGACGTTTCTGTACAATCAAAAGGCATGGTTTAACGACAATGTCGTAGCCATTATCAATGAACGAAACAAGGCTGATCCTCACTGGGCTATCAACAAGCTTAGAATTCGTTCTTGTGGTCTTAAGCCCTGGCTTCGAGGTATTCCCACTCCGCCTGTTTCTGTGTCCGAATCTGATCTGCCGGAGCTGCCTCAGTTCAGTCTTCCCGTTCCGCCTCAGCCAGTTCACGCAGTTCACGCGGTTCACCTTCCCACTCTCGTACAAGCAATCGACGGTAACCATATACAAAATGAAGATACCGCTGTCGTTCAACCAGTGTCCATCCGTATGGAAGATGAAGATATGGACGTGGAGATGGATGCAGTGGATAAAGGTGCAGTGGTTTGTGATATGGATGAGGGTGTTGGCGTCAGGTTGATCCGTCGGATACGCCGATTTTTTCGGCAATAGTTTGGTTGCCCCGAGCTAAGGATAGTCGTGGTTTAGGTTATCTACTCCCATCGTCAGCTCATCCATATGTACTATCATCCCCTCCACTTCATTTGTCGCTCCGTTCATATGACACTACTCTGTATCAATGGCTTCTTTCAGTCTAGTTATTTGTATCTCTCTCTACCCGTATCTCTCTCTACCCCTTTTTACCTGCCCCTGTGACACCTTTCCTTCCTTTACTTGTTCCTTACCCGCCCCCTCCTTACCTGTCCTTCCTTTCCCTCCGCCCAGTTTCTTTTTGGATTACCGTTATCTCATGGCATGTAACATACTACTAGCACATAATTTATTCCTGGTGGACCGGATTTTTTCTGTGTGTTTTGCCCGTGTACACACCACCCTGGAGTAATTCGGATTCTTCGTCCGAAAACTCTTGCTCAGCCCAAAAAAACATAATAGAAAACGGATTAATTGAATGGAAAAATACGTTTTCTATTGTGTTGTTCGTTGTGCACCCGGTGAGAAAATACGCTTCCTTCCTCGGGGTGTGTATGTCAACTCGTATGGACTTCTTTTTCTGTTCTTATATTACTATCAATGCTACATGACAAAAAAACATACTTGGAAGCATTGAGTGACTCGCATTCTTTTCTTTATTCTCTTTGTACCTCTATCTTTTGTTGTTGTCCTTGATCACCTGTAGCATTCTTGTTCCATCTTAGTTTGGTTGTTCTCGCTCTCTGTACTGTCTATTTCGGATTCAGAAATGAAACAATTTGACAAAGTTATAACCAAGTTATAACACAAAAGGATTACAAAAATCACTGAAAGTAGCCTGCGTGCATAAAGTATCCAATCACATCTTTGATCACCGGGAACAACAGTCGTTGCGCATGACAGCTCATAACGGAAGCTAGGACAGGAAATGAAATATATAAAGACCATTCCGCGTCAAGAGTCTCATTATTTATGCAACTAGCTATACAAGGAAGATATGGGAATTGTGCAATGTATACATATGCGCAGACTCAAGAAATTGAAGTGACGGAACATTTCCCGCCAACAAGATGCCGACGGTGAGCGGGAGCCGAGCGTACTAGACTGCAACTTGTACATTGAACTTCCATCGTTGAGACAAGTGCCCAGACGTCCCTTTTGATACCAATACGCGAATTCCACTCCAACAGCGCAGCCAAAGTTGGTGCGCTGTTATCGTACCACTGTTCAACCTTGGAGACAGGAACCTCTAGGTCGGTTGCATCCAGGAGCATGGAGGGCGGCAGAAGGGAGGCGGAATACAAACCTGGAAAGAAGTCAATGATATGTCAATATTATTGAAAAGGGAGGACGGACTCACCCATCTCAGGGATATGCCAGTTCTTGCACTGGTGGTGACCATCAAGATGACCCATAAACCCATTGCGAGAGAATGAGCAGCTGCAGACGGAGCAGTGTACAACTGAGGTTTGTATTACTCCCCATACATCACAAAAAATGCAAAAAACTTGTAACCGCATACAACTCTGTACAGAGTACATAATAAAAATGAAGCACTCATGAGTGAATACAATGTCATCAACATTATTCTGACTTACTTGCAAGCTTGTCCAAGTTGTTTGAAAATCTGAGCAGAGATGTAGGTCGAGGTAAGGGTTCTGAATGGATTACAAGTCTCCGGCAATGATTCTGCATCTATTGTAGGCCAGTGTAAGTCTCTCATTATTATTTCCGTATTGTTACATGGGCATACAATCCTGACGAAAGTATTTCGAGTGTCGGGTAAGCCCCATTATGATTGCATTGTACCTGTAAGCCCGCGTAAGATCCATATGGTCCTTGTTGTATGTAATGCCCATTTTCCTAGTCTTTCTGAAGATGCTGGAGGAAATTGAAAGCAAGTACATTTGTTCCAGGCTTTGCTAGTGCTTTAACTCGGATAGGCCATTACCAGTCAGAAATTCCAGTAAACTTGAAAGACGTCAAAGTTAGCACAATGCGGATGCTAGAATAGCGGTGTCACAGATTGATTATGTACCGCTCCGTGATCAATAACCACATAGTCAGGTACACACTGGCTGCTGGCAGCAATGTTCTTTGCAAAGGTCCCGACGAGGAACTTTGGAGGAACTTCAATCGTTTACGGTTTTTGAGCTACCGCGTCCACGTGAGTTTGGTTCAAGTTTTTTTTGAAACTCCGAATTCAAATAGGTACACGCGTCGTCGTTCAGCTCTTTCACTTGTACCACAACCTTCCCTCGTCGGCGTTCTTTTACAAAGGAGTATAGCTGGGGGTGTACTTATCTACTCCCGCCCCTCCTGCCTCGTTCTTGCTCCAACCCAGCTGTGATCAAGTGGTACCGCCGTTTGTTCTCAATCCTCCCTCTGACGCACCTTCTCGTCCCTCAAGCACGCTATCAACAGCTCAACCGGCGAGGCCCTACATTCACCTTCCTTTTCAACGGCATACAATGTTACAAGCCCATTCGCACTTCTCGTCCCCTCAAGCACGCTATCAACAGCTCAACCGGCAAGTGCCTACATTCACCTTCCTTCAACGGCGTACAATGTCCAAGTCCACTCGCACTTCTCGTCCCCTCAAGCACACTATCGACAGCTCAACCGGCGAGTGCCTACATCCATCTTCCTTCAACGGCGTACAATGTTCAAGCCCACTCGCATCTCTTCTCCAAGCCATCCACCTCTTTGCCTCTTTGCCGGTCCTGTTCCAAACTAGCCTTGGTACTCGCCTTCAAATGACTGTCCTCTCTACCCCGTACTTGTACAAGTATGCATCAGCTTCAAGGTATTTCCTTTTGATCTCACTTTCACGAAAACTGAGCTCTAATACGTACAATATCTGTCTCTAGTGCTCTAGTCAGTACTCGCTTGTATATAGCTATGTAGCCTAATAATAAATCTTATCTCTGCAATAGTCTGTGTGATGGACTGCCGTAAAAGTATCCAGACTGCGTAGTAGTGTTCTGAGTCACCGAGAATCTTATGAACCTTATGGATTGAGGATACGTTCCCAGCCTTGCACTGACTGCAGTTCTACTTGTTCTTATAGCTTGAGGAATGAAATCTAGGCATAGATAGCCATGTACACACTAACATTTTGCTGGAATCCATTATACAATCGAGGCTCACAGAAGAGTATGAGATTTTGGATGCCATGTTAAGACAGAATATTATATTTTGGCTTGTGTCTACTTTCGCTGGTTATCAATGCTCAGAAGATGTTAGTATTTTTTGTGATGTACCCGTGCTGAAATGCCTTGCGTTGAATGTAAATTACGGATCGCAAAACCGACGGGAGAGTCGTAGAGTTGAAGATGAGCGCGTGTCCGGTTACGCCCGCTGATAGAGTCCCACTGGCGAAGACGCCATGGTACAGAGCTCCCGTGTGTAGGATGTATCAACAGTTCTGAAGGAATTCAGCCCATGCGTGCAAGCATACGGAGAATATACGTACTGTATTTATATGCTCCTTTGGCATAGTTGTCCATGAGGAATTCAACATAGTCCTCGTCTACAAGAGCCAAGAGCTGTTAGTATCCGGACGATCACAGACAACCTTGACGAACTAACCGTAATCAGCTCGGGATAGATTTTCCTCTTCGGTAAAGAAACCACGGAACCTGCGCGCAGAAGTTCTGGGTCTGGGTCTCGGCGGCGAGGGTTCATCATTGACGGATGGGTCCTGGACTGGTGGTAGCAGACGAGGAATGTGCACTAGGAGAGGAGATCAGTCCATGCCGAGAAAAAAGAAAGAAATGAATACCTTTCAAGTCACATTTGTGGAGGTCATTGTTGACCTGGAAGTAGTCGTAGTCGGAGTCAATGTCGAGGTGAAGAACCATTGTGCATTCTTCCGGGCATCGACGAGGGTTCGCGATGTGGGGACAGTATACTGGCGCTAGAGGAGTAGTGCTGGCGAACTGAAATGCATCCAGGTTGGACATGGTGCCATCAGCGTGTTTGGACGTATGGACTGTAGAGATGGTCAGTTTGATATGAGCATGTAGAGATAAAGATGACCTACCGAGACCATGGCTCCCAGCCGCTCGTGAGGCGGTCGAAAGTCGAAATCGTGCCTGCACGATTCTTTTCATTGAGTTCTTGTCTGAGTCGTTGGAGAGTAGCCTCAGAAGGGTCTTGGGAGATGATCGTTTTCAGGTATTGCCTGGTCTGGGGACGCTGACGATCCTGTAGTGTGACCTTGTAGAATGGAAGGCGTTGGGATGGAGTTGAGCGGGAAGGAGGCATTGACGTAGGGAAACAGCATGTCGATGTTTTTATCGCTGGAGACAACAAAAAGGGAGGAAAAGCAGAGAAGTAAGCAAGTTGGAATGGGGATGACGCTAGCAAGTCCGAGAAACGCAAATTGCGAATCAGTGATGGCTTTATTGTCAATTAGATCGACAACAGGGAAGGAGCAGCACCAAGCTGCCCATTATTGTATTTCGTGGACACCAAGTCCACGAGAATAGACATCCATGACTCCGAGTCATGGGCAAGTTAAGGGAGGAAGTTCGGAAGTTGTCCGGAAGAAGAAGTGGCTTGATAACCTCATGATCATCCGGATGGCTGGCCCCGCGCTTGTTTTTCTTCTTCTCGGTGCTCCCGTCCTCCCAATTGTTTCAATTGTTCATTTGTGAAATCGTTCTTGGGACTTTGCAAAGCTGTTCTGCCTTCACAATTGGTCCAATTATTTATGGACGATATCCCTCTTTTTGCTGAACTGGCGTGGAATACGACTATGAAGTTTTTTTTCTGATAATCCCACATGGAGTTTTTTTTGTTACTCTGACAGCTTTTTGTCATTTGTAGACGTCTTATAACCAGTTCAACCGGAAGGCATTCCAAATCACATCAAAGTTCCTCAAATCCTATCGCTCTCCATGAGTATGCCTCAACCGGTAAGTCTGTATTTACAACACCCTTAAACACGTACTAATTCATGTCTAGGAACAACCCTCACCATCGAAAAGACAAGCAGTTTCGAACCCTTCTCGCGATGCCTTGACCGAGGTGAGAAGGCCATCATGAAATCTCCTTTCGTCCTGCTAAACTCTACGCATACAGGCACGTTCGAAGGCGACTTCCTGGAAGGACTTGTACGATGAGCACAGACAACACTCGAGGACGTTGATCAGAAATAAGAACCTAGCTTATCGAGGAACTCAAGCAAGCCAAGGATAGCTCCGAGACGCAGCTACGAGCGCTGCAGGCCTCCTACGACGAGCTCAATGAGGATCATCAGGCGCTCCTTGCCCTCGTTCCCGAACGCGGTCCCGAACCTGGCTCTGAACCTATGGACATTGATCTTTCCCCATATCTAAGTATGTCTCAGCGTCTGGAAGACAGTGTATGTATCCTCTTTGACCCAGGAACATGATTTGGCTCACCGTTCCTCTAGGAAACACTCGTCCGGGAGCTGCAATCGACACTGGCGGGCCAGACCGAGGACATGGTAGCGGCGGAGAAGCAGTACAAGGATGTCGAAGTGAAGCTTGTAAGTCGTTGATATTCTAGTTCTTCCTGTTCTTACGTTGAAGTGTATCAGGTTGCTGAGATCTCTGGTCTCAGGTCCGACCTGAAGGAGAGGGACGATAAACTTGTAAGTCTTTACTCTAGTTCTTTGATGACATTGAGCTAATCAGCATGCATAGAGTCAGCTCAGTATCGAGCTCCAGGACAAGGAAGCCAAATTCGTAAGTCTATCTCTACATTTCCTTCACCCTGTTGGGCTGAGCAGTATATCTAGACTGCTGAGACCTTTCGCCTCAACGAAGAGCTCAAGGCCAAGGACGAAGCCATGGCAGCAGCTGTCGCTCAGCATCAGGCTGAAATGATGGACAAAATCAAAGAAATAGTGAGTTAGGCCTCTTCCGTACTCTGGCGAAACTTACGCATGACTCACAGAATGAGAACAACAACCACATCGCAACTATGGCTCACAGAGTCTCGGTAAGATCCAAAGCTCGTGGCTTCGGAATACACCCTCAACCCATTGGCTTGTAGGCTTCAGAGCATGCCGCCTCCAATCCTCGCATCCATCGGAGCATAAACCCAAGGAATTCTTTAACGACCGATCCAAATCCCAGTCCACCCAAGAGACTACCTCTACGCTTCGCGGAAACCAGCGAAGCCTCCACTTATGGCAATCCTTCACCGACTACTTCATCAGCTGCTCCTTCCGTTTCACCTTCTGGCGGTACTGCACCAATAGTCCCTTCCGCTACTCCTTCTGCTTCACTCTCTGGCTGTCCTACGTCAGCAGATCTCCCGCCGCTCATTTCTCTTCACCCTCGGCCACTCCTGCTGACACCGGTACCTCGACTACCGCTTCGGGGAGCTTCGGAAGTTCAGGCACTGCTCCAATGAGCTCAGGGAACACTACTTCAAATACTGGCTCATCTCACGCTTCATCCACATCCAAAAAATCATGGAGTGGGCAGATGGAGGTCGCACATAAGGATATGAAGAAGTTGTTGACGAAAGAAATGAACAAGAAGTGTCATGTAAGTTCCATATCTTCTGCAAGACTGCCGCTGACTATTGGCATCCAGGCTCTTATTCGCGAGGTTTGGAGAGACAGGCACGGGCTACAGACAGACAGGGAGTATATTGTGTACACACCTGCCGGTGAGGATGTAGTTCAAGCATATCTCGAGGGTGGACAAGCTCCCGACGAAAACTCCCTTCTCTATTTCGGCAATGGCTTTTCCACCTCTCCTTGGAACAAAAGGATTATCGAAATGCTACGAGATACCGCGAGAACTAGGATCCAGACAGAACACTCTGATCTACCTGAGCTTCCAGATCTTTTCCTGGAGTATCTGCTCGTCGAACGTCTGAAAGCGTGTGGTCAGGAGTATAATCGGCTCCGGCCCAAGTACCTGGAGAAAGCAGGGCGTTTTGGAGACAGCAGGCGAAGCCAGCGCAAGAGCACTTGCAAAGTCAAAGGAGGAGCACAAAGCGAAAGCTCTGCATTCGTTGAAGACGAGAGTGAGTTGTTCCTACACTTTCTATTGATGCATCATGCTCACGCTACTTGCTAGAAATTCGACAAGCGTGTAGCCAAGATTTTACAAATCATTGCCGAGCAGCTCTCATTCAAAGTTGGTGATGCTGATATCTGGACTCAGTGGTTGGGTGCCTTACGGAAGTTAGAAGCGGAAGGTCAATCTGACGAGGAGGAAGATGTGATCGAGATCGACGGCGTTAAGATTTCCGCTTACAAGAAAATTCCGGCTCGTTGGCGTGCAGAGTCGCTCACTAATGCCCTCTGGACAATTGACGACTGGGAACTAGGCATCGGGAAGGGTAAATCAGGTCCTGGTCCCAAGCCTGCACCTCGCTTCCGTGGAGATGTTGATCTAAAAGGCAAAATCCGCCTCCCAAAAAAGCTTCCTCGCGTCTTGTATGATCCTGCATACCTCAAAGGACTCGCCCCGGTAGAGCTTGAACATTTGTGTATTGACGATGGTTTCTTTGAATGGAAAGATGTTGTATATACTGCGTAGTTGTGTACAAGTTGTTGTATTCCTCCACATCGTGAATCAATGTTTTTTTTTCTGCTGAGAATCATCAAAACGACCATTCGGTTGCCCCTCTCAACTACCACTACTTGTTCCCAATGCCTGTCCTAAACACCCGCTCAACCTCTCCTCTCGAATACGGTTTGATAGCCTTCGTTCTTGATCGCGACCACATGCCTTTCCCAGATGCACTCAGACATCGACTTGCCCTGGCTGACGACCACTAACCCCGACAACGAGGCAGCCTTCGCCATCGCCAGAAAGATCCATTACCCAATCGCTGAAACCTCCAACTGTCCAGTATACTGCGACCTGGTACACACTGCGGTGTTTGAACATCGCAGTGGTAAACTCTATGGTGACGATGTGTGCTTCCCTGAAATTCTCATGATGCTATCTTCTGACCGGCTTTTAGAACGACCGGGACTGTGGCTGCAACCCAATCCTCCACGAGCTCTCAGGGAGGGACCGATTACTCCTCAACAGCACCATGGAAACCTGGGATTTGGTTACTGACCTAAGGTGGCAGGAGAGCGGGAATAGACACCTGGAATATATGCGAGGTTGTCCAGGCACAAGTGGATTGTGTAGTTAGTACTGTAGTATAACAACAGCATGAGCAAAAAAAAAAAAAAACTCTAAAATAACAAGGCGTACTCACCGGATATATGTTAGGGAGTAAGTCATGCTGGTGTGAGGAAGAGGATACCACCTGCCATGGCGTATAGTCTGCACCGATGTTACTGGGCTCCTCGGCCTCGACAAAATGGGAAGAATTGCCAACACATACGAAACGGGGCAAAACAATAGGCCGGCGCATCGCACCAGGGAAACCTTTGAGGGGTAACCCGCCACACCGAAGTGCGTCACCTTTCCCAATTGAAGCCGATTAAGAGTCGCCTCAGCAATATCCATATGCATAGTTTAACGTCTTTTCGGACACACCATGGCATATGGTTTAGTGGTAGATGGAATGACGGGAAGAGCAGACCGAGCTGCCTGGACGGTAGACGTAGCCAGTGGAGCAAACTCGACTGGCAAACAGGTATGAGCGGCGCAAACGCCAGTCTCGTGGGCTCGAGGATATTCAGAGCCAGTGCAATAGGACTTGTAGTGTATCATAGCACAATGCAATAGTTTAACGTCGTTTCGGACGAGAGCACTGGAGGTTGGGACAATCTCTCAGCGTATTAACCATGCAGAAAGAGGGAGAGGATACGTACCTTATAAGAAAAACAAACCTTTATTGCACCCAAGCAGTCGGGAAGGAAAGAATAGCCAGTGAGCAGACTCAGCTGGCGACGGACAGTTACGAGCGGCGCAAACGCCAATCTCGTAGGCTTGAAGTTATTCAAAGCCTGATTTCCTTAGAGACCTTGAAGGTAGGGGTCCAAAAGCTGTCGAGGAAGCCTGCTTGAGGCTGTCGAGGGAGCCGTCTGGGGCGGGCGCTGTCGAGGAAGCTTGTTGGGAGCTGTCGAGGAAGCGTACAGAGGCAGGAACCCCAACCCGACCCGTGGCTTGAGAGCTGTACAGCCGCTGACAAAGCAGCCCAGCTTTCCCCAGCCCCACGGCTTCTTTTCTTCGACAGCTACGCCCCGCCCCGCACAGCTCCCTCGACAGCCAACAGGCTCCCTCGACAGCTCTCCAAGTTTTCCTCTGGCCGCCCTACTCCCTTTGACCTGAATTACTTCGGTCAACGCAGTTGTACTTTTGAGTCAACTGTGAATTTTGCCCAAGTCACTTTTGAGTGCTTGTGCATAACGAGGCAGCCGTTCTCTTCAGCCGTTCTCAAGTCTTCTCACCAGTACACCCCTTCCTCGTGAGTATCATCATCATCTTGTTTCCGGAATCCATCTTTTACACTACTAACACCCTGCTTCTCTCTGCCTGCGACGCGTCAAACTCGATGACTGCGTCGCAGGTTCGTTTTTCCAAAGCCATTCACAAATAAATCGGACCCAAACCTTGGTCTACCAGCTTAAGTATGAAAGGAAGGAATGCTAAGGTCAGCGCTGCTGGTGCTACCTTTCGCCAACTCATTTACTCTAGGTATTACTTCTCCTAATCACTCTGCCCAAAACCACCTCCAAGTTGTCGCTCAGATCTCTGTAAGCAATTCGAGCCCTCTCATCATGTCTCAGCTGACCAGGTCCCTTGTCTAAAAGCACCCATGACTCGGCGTTGTAACAGCAACATGAAGGACTCAGTGTCTTTCTCTCTGACTTCGAGAACCGAATCATCCTCTTTGGCAATTCTCAGCTTAGCACTCATGTATACGTATCTGCATCGATTCAATAAAATTGAACTACTACTACATCAAAAGGCTGAAGCACTGGCTGGTGATGTCTCCCTCTGCATAGCTACACCCGACAACCTTGTCTCAGGTGCCTTCATGTGTGTAGCCAAGGAAGTGGTCAAGGTGGGCATCACAGCTGATAGTGATCCGGTCGTCTCTAAGACGGCGCGCACTAACGCAGTCTGTGCTTCCCCAGGACCACCCTCTGCCCGCAAACTTCGACCCCACCCTGTGGCTGTGACGGAGCCACCGTAATTCTGATAAATTGCTATGCTAGCAGCTATCAGAATCAGAGCTTGCACCATCCAGCCGAGACCGCGAAGCGCTGCGTGGATACGTCCGGAATCGAACCTGCCTACCCTGGTTTTCTTGCAGATGAAGATGGTGGTCTCGAGCTCCGAGGTTCCCAGCTCTCCAGCGGCAATGTATTCTGTTCCATTCAAAGTAAATGTCTGGCAAGGACCGTCAAAACCAAGCTGCAGGTGAATTCTGAATGATGTCTCGTACCGTAAGTCCATGTATCCTCGATTTCGTCCCTGTGGACAGGGTCTGGAGAAGTTCTCCGCTCCGTCTATCGAATACGTAGACGTTGCCGTGGTCACTGCCGCTGACGATCACCTTGCAGGACTCTCCAAAGGCGACCTGCTTAGGTCGTCCGGCCTTCCTCTCCCTTGGTACTTTGAAGTCCTGAATTTTGGATCCATCAGTCATGCGATATAGGGTGCACCCGCTTGTTATATCGTCGATGCAATAGACTGTCTTGGTGGAATCGCAAGTTCCGTATCCTCTGTCCCGGCAAGTAAGTAAAGAAATAATCTTGAATGACTGACACATAACTCACATTCGCGTCCCGTGCACCAGCGACTGGTCGCTGCTCAAGCCATTTGCACCGTCCAACTTGTAGCTGAAGTCGATCAGTTTGGAGTCCGGCGTCCTCAAAATACACTCACATAGCATCATGCATCCCAAAGACAACCACATCTCTCCGGTTATCAAACAACACAGACTTCGGAATACTGTTATTGACCTGTATTGCCCACTTGTCTTCGGAGACCTTCATTGTCGTAGGATCAACAACAAACAGCGCAACGACACCTTCCCTATTCGTTGCTACTAGTCTGGTGGTTGAGGAGTCGTAAGCCAACGAGGTTACTTCGCTCGGCTGAGCCATTTCGATGCACGCAACCTCTTCATAGCTCTATAGTTCTTCGGTGAGTAGACTCGTCCTTACAAAGAGAAGCTCCTTGCCTGATTATTACGAATCCAGAAGACTAGGTACCCGCTCCCGGTCCCATATATCAGTCCTTCCTCTAACGTGTCTTGCCTCTTGATCCACAGAACGGCCGTCGTGGCATCGCGGACTTCGTTACTCGAAATCTGCTTAACGATGGACATCGTCTGCAGGTCCCATATGACTGTGCCGTCGTTAGCTGTGTATAGGTCCATGTCAAGATTTCTGCTAACTATTGAGATTTGGAGCACTTACCACCGCTAGCAAGGTATCTCCCGTCCTCTGTGACTGCCATACACTGGATGGTTCCAGTATGTCCTTTGAGAGTGTGATCGAGTTGGTAAGTCAGCATCATAGTGATTTGTCCCTATACACTGATTTGAGAGACATTTATACTTCAGGCCTCAGACCTTATTATCTTTAACTCACAATAAGGTCGAAGCGTCAGCTTTCGCTGGCATCATCGCTTTTCGGTTCTTGCTTTTTGTCTTCGGATTTCCTTATTTGGTAACTGAATAGCATCCAGGACGAGAAATGACAATAGTAGCTTGGACGTCGCTTTGGACTCACAAAACAATAGAGTCCCCGCTATATACCTCAGGACTCACATCGACTCAACTTCAATGCCTCCCACTGTCAGAGTCCGTTCTCGTGCCTCCCCGCGTCCACGCCCTCCCGCAGCTATTCTTCTACTTTCTGACACCGATGTCTTCCCTTCACCGAGGCGACTCACACTTGCCGAAGAAGACCCCTGCGACACGATCCCACAAGCCGACCGTCATCATCCATACCGTCGTCGCCGCAGCCGAGTTCATTTTCTCATCACTAACTCAGAGCAGTGCCCTCCATCCAGCTCCGGCCTCGGAAACCCGTTTCCAATGCCAGTCCCAGCCCAGGCAGAGCCTGCACCAATCACTGCTATACCATCCAACACACCCACAATTTCCAATCCAAGCTCTGATGGTGTCCGAAAAATCACACACGCCTGCCCTCCAAGAGCCGCATCTTTCGGCAGACACCAGCTGCTGAAGAGCTTTGCACATCCACTCGAAATCTCCCAAAAGTTTGAGGTAGGCACACCATCAGAGTCTAGCCTGTCTGTTCTTACTTACCGTATCCAGGCATGTGTTGTTAAGGCTGCACGGGATCTCCCAGCCGCTTCCTACGATTCCCAGTCAGAGAGAGACCTCGAACCTGTCCGACAGAAGGTATATCTTCTGTTTCTTCATTACTCTCAAGCTGACTGCGAGTTAGATTCTGAAAGAGTGGAAAGTCTTTTTGGACAATTACGAGGATCACTGGCCGATGAAATACCTTCTCATGATTGAGTGTAAGCAGAAGCCAAAAGCAAAGAGAAAGACCTAGTCACCGGCTTCAGCACTGGCGCCAATTTGAGGCTGGGCTTTGTACTAGCGTCAGCTGGGCCGTCGCTGGATATTTGATACCTGGAAACGACTAGTTTCCAACCATCTAGGATACTTATCTGTAAACAATAAGATTCCCAATGCAGTTTGAGCCATTAAATTCCCATCGTATCCCAGTAAAGTTTTGGTCCTTGTATTTATCGAGATTACCATTGCGTATGCCATACTCGGAATATTAATATATCCAAACGAATTTCAGTCACTACAATTCTTTGGGAATGCGGACTAATTTGACACGAATGAACACAAAATGTATTCGAGTACATTTGCCCATTGATTTCTTTTGGGCTCAAACCTTTTGTTTCTGATATGGTTTCTGGCAGACTTATACTGATCAGGATATTTCACCTTTTCTATCTAACTTTCGCCTGCCTAACATTCATTCCTGCGCGGCGTGATAGTAGGCCTTGGGCAAGTCTCAGCGTCTGGCAGGCAAATTAAGTATTCGCTGCTGGAGCCGTAGCAGATGGGTTTGAAGTTGGGTTGACCAAAGTCTTGGATTGGGATTTGGGCCCTAGGATGGTTAGTTGCCTAGGTGATGAGCAGGGAGAGTACAAGGAGGAGGAGAAGCTCGGGAGGTGTCCCTGGTACGCCTATCGCCGCGTGCGTCGAGCACTACAAGGTGTGCAGGTTCTCGAGGTGTGTAGCGTGTCCGTTGTGCAATAACAGCATACTGACTTATTCGATCATTCGGTTCCTGCAAAACCTCGCTCGCGCCAAATCTCACCACTGGCTAGAGAGGAGTCGTCATGTCATGCGAGTGAATAACTGTCATCCCAGACATGACATACATACCGTCTCGTCTATGCTACATACGAGTCCCTTCCACAGCACTCCAGGGTCAGTATCACTATATATTATTATCAATGGTTGGCCTCCAAGCACGTTTCGCACCTGCTTGGTATTTGTCCAATGCAAGCAAAAGTCTCTAACTGTTTGGCCATTGTACGGGGTGTTGTATTATCATGGAACTTTGAACTCGGCAGACGTAACCATTACCAACGGGTCATTGAAGAGTGCAGTTCTTGCTAGCGCTGTAGGTTGTCGCCGTTCGTTTTGCCTGAATCGACTAATGATTATCTGCTTTGTCTAGGTGCCGTTACTCGCTACCGGCTCAGATTAGAATGGTTGGGTGGGCTGTAGCAGGGTAGCACCGTGGTTTTTTGCGTGAGTCGGTGGGCTGTCGACGATACCGAGGTTGAATGGTCGTCATCTCAACGTTTCTCCGCCCGCTCGGCCTGGGTAACTCTTGTATTGGAAAACTGATGTCTCTTTCAATTGTCAAAATGCTATCGTCACTGGCAGGTCTTTGACCCATTGGGAGCGTTATCTGACTTTGAAGCTTGGGCTTTCTCAGCAGTTAGAGCACAATCCCTTTTTAGAAATCCTTCTGGATCCTGGGCTCGCATCTCTGCGGCTACGAAGTCCCTACATCAGAAACCATGCGTCAGCCCGTAATAAATTGCTGGGTCTGCAAAGCGCCAGCATAATACTACTCGTAGTATTCACCTGGTCAAAAGCACACCCGTCTCAGCCAAGATATCCTTCCGAATCGTACGCGGTCCCTTTCGTCCTTCGGGGTCTTTGGCCATCTGATACAATACTAATTGACGCTTTTCGACGTCATCCATACTACGAGTAGTCGCACCACCAGCTTTGATTCCCCAGAAGGCTTTATGGCGACTTATGCTTGAGGAACTGAGATATAGAAGTAAGAAAGAATATAAAAATACGAGGAAACAAATATAGATGGACACTGGGGTAGACAGACCTGATTCGAATACCCTGATTTGTGAGAATGAGCTGCGAAAGCGTATCTTTACTGGTGATTCCTTGACGGTGATATCCTAGGAGGATATATCATATCTCTCATCTCGGGGTCCCCGATTTTGCCTGTAACATAATTCGTGAGATGAGTAAAGCAGCAGACGAAGATGTTCCTCACGCCGATTTTTGTAACCATTTTTGCCTTCAGGATTGTTATGTGGCATACCGATTGCTCAAAAGAATCTTGCCTTCTGAGGTGAGACGCGTACGGGTGACGAGCACGATGGAAGTAGGAAGAGAAAGGGGTTCTTCCTCTTCAGGTCGTCTGTTCTCTGTATTTATACGTACAGTTGTGCGTGAAGTGAGCTTAAGCTTAAATGGCGTTTACCGAGTCCAAGTTGCTAGACGACAGTCGTATCGGAACAAAACTTCTATCTAGCTACAAGAATCTGAGTATTGAGTTGGAATAGTCCGCTGCTCATACAGTTGCCTGACAAAATCAGAGAAACTAAAAGGACATGAAATCAATGCACTTTATCGTTTTCAAGAGTCTGGAGAGATGGACAGACAATGTGGAGAATCTATAGGGAGTAGACGCTGTATCCTCTATCTATGAAAATTTTCAGAATCCAGATGAAAACGTAATGGTTTAGAAGCTAAGTCTATTCAGACTCTGAAACATTCGAAGCAGTAAACGGAACATTTGTAACGAAAGGCACTACTGTCACTTCGAACTTCAGCCCAGCGGCCCTCAAAATCACCAGAGGCCTGACCACATTATTAAACTCCATCCCATTCGGGAATGAACAAATAAACTTCAAATCAACACTTTTCAAACAAGCAACGCCCATTTCTTCAGCATCCGCGACAGTAGGTACCTAGTGCGATTGGACCATACGAGCGAATGCGATGTATTGGAAAGGAGGATGCATTTGAAAGGATAGTTTCTGAAGACTGGGAAGGATACGGGAACTGTGATGACTGAAGGACAAGCGATGGATGAAGTGGTCGGTGAGGCCACTATTTTCGCGCACGTGAACTAGACGTGATCGCGACACAGCCCCCTAATCACAGCTTAATCACCCTTTCTTCAACTTTTCTTGATCTTTTCCGAGTAATCTGTCCTGATTGATTTGCGCTGAGCACCTGGAATGCAATAAAAAACAATATGTAGGGATGTGGCTAGGTATATGGGTGATTTATGATAATAGCTGAGGTAAAAATTTCGCAATCGACAGCAAATTGTAGTAAAGCTAGTGCAAAGCTAGTGATGAGCATAAGACAACAGAGGGAGATCAGTGGGAATCTAAATATGGCATGAGATTGAGTCACAGTCTATGAGTATAATGAGTTCGCAATGGGTTCAGGCCATGACTTCTGCACTGGCGAAGGATTGCCTTCCGGAACGATTCCAAATGCTACCACACCCGCACACCGATGGCGCGTTCCCGTAGAAATACAAACTTGTCTGTAGTTCCTGACAAGAAAAAAAATCCGGTACGTCCATTCTGAATTCGCGTCCGCGAATTCGTGCACTGTCAATAGCATGCTAAAGAGAGAGAAATGCAAAAGTAATGAGCTTTCATAAAGACTCAGAGTATCCAAACACACCTCGACCACCGAACAGCAGAGTTCACTCCGCTTATAACACACGTTAATCTTGTGGAGATAGTGTACATAGGATTTGCAGCACGCCAAAGGTGATCTCCACCAAGAATATCCACGAGTATGCGAGGAATGGAATTTAAGGATGTGAAGATCGTGCCAAACTCTGACAAGATACCGAGTACTGAGAGTCCGGTTCTGGTAGAGTAGTACTAGAAGCACTCACTTTCTCGCCTTCATTTCATATTCCCTCGTCCCATAATAATAACTGAGTTCCTTGAGCAGCTCCTCAAAACGCACGACTGACTTCTCCAGATCCGAAACTGTGAGACAAGGGTAGCGACGCCGGATGAAGAAGCAAACACACGGTGTCGAGAGGAGAAGAATGATGACCAGGATAGAGGAAACGGGATTGGATTGAACAGACACGACTTGACACGCTTCTGTAGGAAACGCATTTTGGAGGACATCAGAAATGAGTCCCTGAGTGAGGTTCAAGGTCGGTGCCATCATGTAAAGGATTTAGTTATAAGAGGGACCCGTTGTAGTCAGGAATCAGAAGGGAGAGAGAAGATAAGAGTGCAACTGAGATCTAGCGACGAAGGGAACGATTAACTGTGCATGAGCCTCCCGACTCACTATTTAAAACCACTGCGATCGGCAGTCATCTCAAGGACCAGCTTCTGCGTACATTGTCTATAGCAGTGGAGGGCTCAAAGCATGAGGAGAAAGCAAACTGGCAGTTCGATCACCTATGGAATGGGTACGGAGATGATCGATCGAGCGCCGCAAATTCCGAATGGGGTAAATGAGCTGATGTAGATAAAGTTCAGAATGGTGTAGATAGAGTTCAGAAAACATAACGTTCTATCAAAGTACCGAGAGATAGTCATCATGCGATCTGAAGAGCAGTCGGATGCCGTCGGTGCGGTACAAAAAGATTTTGCAAACGACTGAACGAGAGTACAGCGACTATCAGAGGGGAAGTCGGAGTCCTTGTAAAGAACAGTTTTACTGACCAAGTACACACCTCCGAAAGGATTCGGACAACTGTCACGGTGTGGCGCTATAATTGTCTCAGCTAGGTATCGTACCATGGCGCAAAACTCTGGAAAACCGCTCTAGAAAGAAGGAAAACCTTGAAAAACTAAAACTAGAAAGGGCAACTTGAATAGCTACATGAGCATTGTTGCTGATATAATGGAAATACAGTACCTTACTTGTGCAAGATAGAGTCTATCAGTCTCAGATGTTAGCAGAACAAAGCAGCCCAGTCTTGAGAAGCACCCGGTCGAGAATCAGATGCAAGCACTATGTGTACGAGTAGGCAGTCCGCGGAGAAAGATATGTTATTGCTACCATGTAGACGAGAGGACGCGCGGAGGTAAATCATGTCGGTAAATATACTAGGGAAGTGAGGACTGGATAATGATTATTGGCGAGGTGAGGAAATGATTGAGGAGAAGTACTTATACAACTCACGAATCATCACATCGTACATTCTGAGTATGGGCTTCAGGCTATCATACTGATAGACGGTGCGCAGGCGTCTAGTAGCGAGCCATAGTCCGAGTCCTTGCTTTCGTATAGTACCAAGTAGCACCAAGAAGTTGGTAACCAATGAAGCTTAATGAAGAGCTGGTCAGTCTTTTCATAAATCATAGACACTTAAAAAACGCGAAGTAAGGAGCAAAAACAGAACAAAGTAAGTTCCGCAGCAAATGCCAA
Source organism: Tetrapyrgos nigripes (assembly GCA_013368315.1). Taxonomy (NCBI): domain Eukaryota; kingdom Fungi; phylum Basidiomycota; class Agaricomycetes; order Agaricales; family Campanellaceae; genus Tetrapyrgos; species Tetrapyrgos nigripes. The sequence continues at coordinate 74,450 of JAACJM010000282.1, read as the reverse complement.
CGTCAATCCTCGTCAATCCCATTCTTTCTTGCAATGAAGCCGCCCAAATCTTGATACATTACATTTCCATGATTGACGTGAGGATGCCATCATCTGTCCGTGCTTTAAGCAATGCTCCGGAGTGAGACAAGTATACAAAAGCAGATGAAAGGCCCACGTCAGAAGCAGAGTAAAGCCAATGTCAATTTCATAGCTATGCAGCATTATCCAGGTTCCTTTGTTCAAGATGCCTCGTATTACGGCTCCGAGTCCAGTTTTTTATGAGCCAGCCCTTTGCGTAACGACCGAAGGAGAAAACGAAGTAAAGGGATGATAAGCGGAAGCCTTTCAGGCGGCATCGATAGAGTAGGATAGTGAAAGCACTGGTCAGTGAGAGAAGGGTAGGTTCTGTTTTCCGGATCAGACTGACTCATCCACATGCAGACCAACTGGCACCGGTAAAGTTTTTCCAGACATTTTCTCCCCGAGTCGCGACAAGGGCATAGTAGAGGTACACAGCGGAGAAGAGCAGTAAGAGACTGTCAAAGGATCCACACTGCGAGGTGAGCAGACTGCATGGACGGACGTCTCTTCAAGCTGTAGCCAAGCAGGTACAAATACCCCTATACATCAAGACACGACAGTCTTCAATTGTCTCCTCCCAGTCCAACCAAGCAACGTTGTTCATAACTATCCGCAATTTTTATTTTTATTATGTATATGTATACGAGTGGGGGTGCATTGCGAGCGTAGACGTAAACATAGAATGAATCTACTAGTGTAAGAATATATGTATGTGTGAGTACGATGAACGATGAACGATGTCGTTGTGTCAATGTAAATGCGTGAGGAAGGAGGAACATGCATGGCAATAACGGTAGGGATGGAAGATGCAAGCAGAGCAAAGTCAAACGTGAGAACAAGGAGAAGAAAAGAGGTAAACGTCGAAGGAAGAAAGTAAGACGACGACGGTAAAATGCTAACCCAATGATCGATCCTTTTGAGAAATTTTGTGCGACGCCCAAATTCCATGATGAGGAAATTGCATTCTTTATCTTCAAACCTCTCCCTTCTACGAAAATAATCAGCCTCCTTAGAAGCCTCCCATACCACCCATACCACCCATTCCGCCCATACCGCCCATACCACCAGCAGGAGCCTTCTCTTCCTCAGGTGCGTCAACAACACAGCACTCGCTCGTTGTCAACAAGCTAGCAACACCAGCGGCATCAACAAGGGCAGTCCTCACCACCTTGAGAGGGTCAACAATTCCAGCCTGAATCATGTCCACGTACTTGCCCGACGAAGCGTCGTACCCATAGGTGAAGGATGGGGACTTGGACTGGTCAAGGAGTGAGCCAACGATGACGCTTGCTTCCTCGCCTGCGTTGGTAAGAATGGCACGAGCAGGTTGGGAGATTGCCCGACGGATGATCGAGACACCGAGATCTTGGTCAAAGTTGGCTACGGGAATGGGAGTAGCATCAGGAGAGGTTGAAGACGAAGAGGTGCTGCTCCCAGGGGCAGAGCCAGTGGTGGAGAGCATTTGGCTGGCCTTGAGAAGGGCGACACCACCTCCGGGAAGGATACCCTCCTCAACAGCAGCACGGGTAGCATTGAGAGCATCGTCATAGCGGTCCTTCTTCTCGCCGACCTCGACTTCGGAAGCACCTCCAACCTTGATGACGGCGACACCACCGCTGAGTTTGGCGAGACGCTCTTGGAGACGGGTACGGTCGTATTCAGAGGTGGTAGGATCAGTGATGAGAGCACGAAGTTGCTCGCAGCGGGCCTGGATAGCCTCCTTGGAGCCGGAACCGTTCAAGAAGATAGTATCATCTTTGGTGACGGTGATGCTACCAGTGGTACCCAACAAGTCGGGAGTAGCCTTGTCGAGTTTGATGTCGAGTTCGTCAGTGAAGACTGTACCGCCGGTGAGGATGGCAAGGTCACCAAGGATAGACTTGCGGTTGTCACCGAAGCCTGGTGCCTTGATGGCACAGACTTGGATCTGGCCACGGAGCTTGTTGAGGATACATGCAGCGAGGGCCTCACCGTCAATATCCTCGGCGATGATAATGAGAGGACGACGAGCCTGAACGGAGGTTTCGAGGGAAGGAAGAATGTCTTGGAGAGCAGAGATCTTCTTCTCGGAGAGGAGGATGTAAGGCTTCTCGAACTCGACCTTCTGGCCCTTGACGTCGGTGATGAAGTAGGGCGAGATAAAACCACGATCGAAGCGCATACCCTCGGTCACCTCGATCTCATCGTGGGTGGTCTTACCCTCCTTGACGGTAATGACACCTTCCTTGCCGACGCGCTCCATGGCCTGAGCAATGAGGTTGCCGACGTGAGTGTCACCATTGGCGGAGATGGTAGCAACCTGAGCAATCTCGGCAGTCGTGGTGATAGGCTTCGCCTGGGAGGAGAGGTACTCGACTACGCGGTCGACGGCAGCTTGTGCACCTCGACGAAGGTCCATGGGATTGCAGCCAGCAGCGACGTTTTTGACACCTTCGGAGTAGATGGCACGAGCAAGGACAGTAGCGGTGGTGGTACCATCACCAGCAATTTCGTTGGTCTTTTGAGCAACGTCTTGGACGAGTCTGCAGAGGCGGGCATTAGTAAGTGTATATAAACGAGCTGAAAATTTTTGACAGCTCACCGTGCTCCCAAGTTCTCAAACTTGTCCTTGAGAGTAATCGACTTGGCAACAGTCACACCGTCTACAAGAAGAGGGTTAGAGAGAGGCAAGTGTTGAAAGCAGTTGACACGTACCCTTGGTAATTTTTGGTCCTCCGAACGACTGTTCAATAATGACATTCCTGCCTGGAAACAACGTATGAGAACAAGTAATCCTGCACAGAGAAGTCAATAGAGCTCACCCTTGGGGCCAAGGGTAACGCTGACGGCGTTAGCAAGAACGTCAACACCCTTCAGGATGCTGGCCCGACCCTCGTTCGAAAACTTGATTTCCTTGTGTGCACCACGCGTCAGAGGCGGGTGAGCAGCTGCCTTAGAAGCTGCTCGACGCAGAGACCTCGAAGAAGTGTTGGAAAGACGGTGCATTTCTGCTTTTTGAGGGAAGAGACACAAAAGAAATGAAGAACTGAACTGAAGGTGTAAAACCGGGAAGAAGGATGGAACGCTGTGAAAAAAAAATTGCGTGGAAGGAACTAGAAATGCACGTGATGGATGCCCACGTGGGTGTTTGCCGATAGCCGGCGCGATGACGTGTGCTTTCTCGCGCCCCTGTTCTCGAAAATTTTGCTGTTCATTGCGACGTACTTACCTACATAAAAATACAACTATACAGCGAAGATGAGTACATACCGTAGACTAATTGAACCTATGACTAACTGTAAAAACTTTCCCAACGTAGTTACACTATCCGAGTTGTACCCGCGATTCAACCGGCGTGGTTGGACAACCGCCAAACATCCGCTATCAAAGTGGTGGGCTATCACCCCGTGGAGGAGGCCACAAGAGTGCATCTAAAACTTCGAACCTCCAAAGCTGCAATGTGTTCGCCTTCTCGGACTCAAACGATCGGTCGGGGTAGCCTTCTAAGGCGTGTCTGTCTCCATATTCCTGAGGCTGCTCGACAGAACCAGCCTGGGACTGTTGGCTATAGTCTGGCTGATGTTCGACGTAGCTGTAGCCAGAGCTGTCGCAGGCATAACCAGGCTGGGCAGAGTAACCTGTCGGGTCGGTTTCGTAGATAAGGGAAGGCTCAAGTTGCGGGTAATCAGGTTGTCCCGAGGAACCATGGTTGGCGTGTGGCGGTTGCTCGTAGCTATAGGCAGTCGGTCCAGGGCGATAGGTATAACCATGAGGTTGCCCATAGCTATAGTTGGTCGTCGCCACGGATCCATAGCTATACGAAAATACCTGATGATAATGAGGATTTCCCAAAGTGGATGTACACTGTTGGGCCAGAGGACGAGAGCGAGAGAGACCAGGAGGAGATGTGAGCCCGGCCAGAGTAGCAGCGCTATACCTGGGGGCATCAATAGACTCCTCGACAGCAACATCCAAATCATCAAGAGAGAACGGAAGGAAATATTGACACTCCTCGCCCGAGTCGGTTATTTCTTCAACACCCGGCTTAGCCTCAATTTCGTCAGCCTGCTCTTCCTTCTCTTCCTCCTCATCTTCGAGCTCCTCATCAAGACCATAGCCATAGCTCGTCACATCTTCAGATTGCATCTCGGGATAGGGCGTCAACGAACGATCAAAGTCATTATAGGAATGTTCATTGGAAGCGGCACGAGCTGAGTGCAGAGGGTTAACAGGAGCCTCGAGGTCGACATTCGGCGTTGCTCGCTGCATGTAGCGTACGAAATTGGAAATGATACGTTGTCGGCGAATTGGGTCTAGGTGGAGCTGATCTCGTTTTCGGTATTGAAATGGCACACCGAAATCAAAATCATCGGACATGGGCTGACTGGAAGTGAGATCGTGATTGGAAAGATCTTGCGCGCTAGCGCCGGTGCCGAGAGGGGGGTTCTGAACGGCAATCGGTTGCAGGTCGCCAGGAAGTGGGGGAGAAGGAAATGGGATGGATGAATCGGCCGTGGGGTTTGCGTTGTTGCGTGCAGGAAATTCGTAGTGGGGATCAGGAGTGGGACCTGTAGGATTGCCATGGTCTTCAGAACGGGGCTGAACGAAAGGAAAGTGTCATCAGCAAGATAATCTGGCGCGAAACATGAAGAAAACTCACCACAGCCGTCTGCAACTCTGATTCGTTGGAGTCATTAAAGATGGGCCGCTTTTGCATCGCGGACGTCAATGGTCGTGGAGAGATTATGTTTGGGTTAGAGCTATAACCGAGAGGACGACGGAGGCTCTCTGCCTCAGGAGGTGGTGAACGCCTCGTAACTCCGGGAGTGTAGGCATAGTCGACTGGGAAGGTATACAACATCTCGAAGAGACGATGTGTGTAAATGCGAGGCAAGAAGTAGCGAGAGCTGATAGAAGAGGAGAAAAATGAAAATTGGTAGAGGTGAAAGACGGATGAACTGGTCCTCTCCAGGTAGACGATGGAGAAGAAAGTGGAGAAAGGTCCTTTACTGCCTTCCAGTATTTATTAGTAGAAGTCAACGTGCGAACTTGTTGACGACGGCACCAAGTGGCACCATCGAGTAAAGCAAGGGCCGAGGATTGTGCCGGGCGTTTTGCTACGTCAATCCACCGTGTCCTTGTACTTTCTGGCTTCTTTTTGGTCGGTACCGTTTCATTTCGGATTGGAGGACCAAAGAGGAAACCAGAGAGATCATATGTTCTACTGATCTTGGTCGGATTTGGAGAACAAAAGGTTTTGTGTATTCCAAAGATGCGGCGAGTTGGCGATTCTCGAGGACAATGAGCCTCGGCTATCATATGATAAGTAGGATCTTGATAAATCTAGCCATGCTGGAGGAAAGTTCCGGGTTGCTGAATTAAACTTGAAAGGTTATTGTCCTGTATTTGTATACGTCCATAAGGGGCATAAACGTTTGGACCTTTCTTCCCTGATTTAGGATTAGGGTAAATTCATAGACGGCATGATTACCTGCAAGGAACAAAGAGTGGCTACGTCCTAAGACTTAAACTTTCACTTTCATATCACTCCTCTCCTCTCCTGTGACACCTGGAGCATTCTGGCCACCGTTTCCCTCCAAACCCTCACCATCCACGGCATTCTGAGAATCACCGAGGTACCAATTCGGCATGTAGAATGAGAGTAGGAAGGGCACGACGCTGACGACTGTCGCAATAATGAGCATTGTGTGCATGACATCGCTGTAAGCTGTTGACAGTATACGAGATAAAAGAGGAGGTGAATCAGTCAGTTCGTGATAAGACAGACATGCTTAAAATACGGAATGAGCATAGACGTACCATTAATAACACCCTCCCTAATCGTCGACCCTCTCTCATACTGCGTAACAGTCGTGATAGAAGCAAAAAGTGCCGCGCGGTCTTCCTCTGATACGTCAGGAAGATAATGTGCGAGTTTTTCGGGCATGTTATTTGTCCATACTGCTCCAGCTAAAAACAAAAACGCAGCAGCGGCCGCCCGTATTATTAGCGAAACAAAATAACAGTGTAGAGCAAAAGAAACTAATCAACTCACCAGCAGCACTCCCAATCGACCCACCAATCTCCGTCAGAAGCAGGACCACAGCAGTAGCCATGGCAACATCGACATGTGGTACACTGGCTTGAGCAGCGACTTGAATACAGGAAGCCGCTATACCTCCACCGAAACCCTGGAGGATTTGTGTCCAGACGACTTCGGCATCAGAAGCGTTGGCACCGCGAGAGTGGAGCATCATGCCTACGCCACTGTGGTGTTACATTGTAAGCAGTGAGTGAGGATTTTCTGGGGAAGAGAAAGGAAAGATAAGACGATGATAAACCACTTACATAAGACGTATGGCGAGTCCGACGGTGAGGAGCCACTATCAGAAATCCACTGAGTCAGGAGAAGGATAATCACTGAAAACAAAGATAACGGACTTTATACCGATGCGTGAATCTCATGATAACACCCGCCATAATGCCGAATACGGTCAGAGCGACACTCTGAGTTTGGCTAAAGTAAGTAGCATTAACTGAGGTCCAAGGTTTCACCACAGTGATGAAAGAGAAGAGATAGGTGAAGGTGAGATAGAATGAAATCTGCATATTCGATGATTACATTGTCAGATATCACCCATAAAATCATGGTAGACTTACAAAGTCGAAGAAGCCTATCGCCGAAGCAATGGCTATAGACCTGTTTTTCATGAACCTATAAGGTATCACAGGGAATTTGGCGAGCTTCACGTTCCAGAGACCAACAAAGGGAAGTAGACAGCACCCAACAACGATCATAGCAATCATTGACGCTAGTAAGTTGATAAGTTACTTGACACACACGGAGCGGGATGCATTGTTAGAACTCACGATTCGACCAACCGCCCTTCGCTTTCGCTGCCAAGGTCAAAGGCAACAGGATCAGCGCGACGCTGGTTCCAATCAGAATCAGACCGAACAAGTCGATTTCTTGAGCTATTCTCCAGGCAGAGCTGATACGCGAAGCATTTGGGTCATGCTTTCTAGGGGGAACAAGTCCAAGGCGTTTTGCTCTACGTTCAGCCCATAGGAGGGTGACGATGAGAGGAGAGAGCGACACGGGAATGAGGATCGCGAACATGCCGTCTGCAGAAAAAGAGAGTAAGAATAATGAGAAGAGTAACGAGAGACAGTGAGGATAGAGCCTCACATCCCCATCTCCATCCGGCGTGCTTCATGACACTGGTGTAAACATTGGAACCAATGAAGGCATTGATAATGAAAGGAAGGGAAATCAAGGAGGAGACCAGACCACGCCACTTCAGGGTGGTAATATCGGCGATGATAATCTGCGTAAGGAGCTGGAGGCCGCTGTATGATGAACGGGACAAGGTTATGCCCAATGTAAATCAACGTTACGCGTCATCAAGGAGCCAATTCACGTACGTGTACCCTCTGGGTTGGGGAGAAGAGTAAATGAGTACCATCCAAGCCAGGGGAAAAATATGCCTTACATAGCGTAAAGGATGATACCGCCTGCAACCGTCTGGATGTTATGGGCTGAAGCAATGACAATGTACCCTGGGACGATCTGAGCAAGGAGAAAAGTCTACCATTGTATGAAACGTACCAACAACGTAGAAGACCACTGGATAAGGGAACATAGAAATAATGTGAGCAGAACAAAACAGGATGTTTGCGGTGACAAAGACTCACAAACGACAAAGTATGCAGTTCCACGAGAGCCAACGTCCGCAACTTTTGCAATAGCTGGTTTTCCGCATGCAACTGTACGGCAAGAACTCCTATAAGCAAACTGCAAGTGAATGAACAAGCAAGCACGTACTGATGATAGCCTGAGCAGTCTGAATCGTACTAATCAAACTATGATCATTTAAATCAGACGCAGCCCAGGTAAGATAGTAATAAGTCGTCTGGCCATCCAGCGAGTAAACATATGCTGCTAATCCGAGACTATTTTCGCGTTAGTGTGGCCTGTTCGGGGTAGGAGATACCTAGCAGTGGAAGACATACCCAATGAACAACGCCCACTTTGAATACCTCCCAAAAACTTGATTCGTCGCTTCAACCGTCTTGACACCCAGATGCACTTCCTCCTCCTCCTTGTCAATGTCCAGCGCGATTGCAACATCTCTTCCAACATCCGATTGGGACCCAGACATGGTGTGTTTGCCAGTGCTATGCACTGAGCCTTCCCGGCTTTTTGCTGTCGTAGACATAGCTTGACTTCCTTAGCTAGAAAGGGGCCTTCAGCCAAATCCTGACCAGTTCAAGGGCTTTGAGAAGAGGAAAGGAACGGTCGAAGAGAAGCGCATGTGGTGGGTTTTTGTGAGCGTGGAAGTTCCAAATGGAGATGGATGTAGATTGATGGGATCAAGCTGTGCTGAATTGTTATCTGATAACCCCTGATAACCCTGGGTTCTAGGCCCGTGTGCCTCGTCGCACCCCGCAAGCCCGACCCCCCGACGATCGTCCTCTTGACACAGATCATAGAGAGTCTACTAACAACGGCAGGAGAAAAGTCCATATCTTTGAAAAAGTTACTAGAGAGACAGTAGGAATTACAATGTCCAAACTACATCACGAAACATCTGAATATGGTGGCGGAGAACATGTCGTCACTGGAGTGGATGGTACCAGTGTACTTCGCTTGTTAGAGACCACGCTCATGGTTGGTTCCTGTAGCGTGAAAGCTGTCAACGTGCTAGGCGACTGGGCGCTGTGATTACTAGCTGTGGAGAGATAATCCTTTCTTGTAAGTACGATAGCTATACTTCAGGCACTTACTCACCTCCTGACTTAGCTTGTACTCTACGTCTCGTAATTTTAAACCATAACACTCCGATTAGAGCGAGAAGAACAACTCCCCCTACAACTCCTCCGACGATTGCGCCAATATTGGGCCCGGGACCGCTGCCATCAGTCGCGGAGTCAGGATTGGTCGCACTATCGCTAAAGGTTGGCTTTGGACTCGATGCTGTAGTATTCATTAAGGATGTCGGTAATGCCGACATGCTGGTTGTGTTGTTGTCGACGAGCTGGATTGGAAGGAAGAAGAATGAATACCAGCCCCCAGATGTCACCGTTAACTAAAGCGCGCATAAAATTATTTCGAGTAGAATGGCAGCGAACCGCATCCAAACATACCACACCCTTCCCATTGTCAACCCAGTAGGGACCTCCTTGATTCGAAGACCGTGATAACCTTCAAAACGATGTCAGTTCAAGTGCAAAATCTCAGTTACATTACGCAATGAACTCACTGATACCAGTCTGTATCGGTGGTCTCGTTAATGTACCACGGAAATGGGGAGTTGGTCAGAGACGTATTCTCCTGCGACGATTGAATGTAAAGTTGATAGTGAGCATTGCGTATGAGCTGAGCAACGCCTTGTCCTCGAATGATCGTCCACTGTATGCGAGACGGAGAGACCAGAGTTAGCGCCTCTTGATGCGGGTAAAATCGATATATAGGGAAAGAGATCATCACTTGTTGATTATCATTGCCCGCAAAAGGTGTTAGAAAAAGAGATCCTGTCGATGAATTTGCAGTGACGAAGTCGTTGAAGTGGTCTTGGATATAGTAGTCGCCGTCTGGAAGAGCCATGTGGGGGGTGGAGGAGGGGGGGGAGCAAAAGATCGGAGTTGTCCCAGAAGTTGGGTTCTTTAAGTGGCCTATAGGGAGCGCCAGGGAAGCGCCTTCTCGGACTGTAATAATCTAGTGGTCTCCACTATGAGTTCTGTTCATCCGTCAACTACCTGAATGATGTCTGGAATGTTTGATATCAGAAACCGTATGTATATGATTTGAGTCAGAACTGACTTGGTGAGAAGTCTTGAATGAGCATGATTAATTCTGGACCTTCCCGAACCAATGATAGCGACAGAAGACTCGGGATTCCTTGTTCCGTTCATTCTTGTCATTATATACTTACCTTCGCTGAGATGATATGGAACATTGGAAGTCTGCCAGTGAATGATGCAACACTGACCATCCTAATTCAGAGTGATCCACTAGATGTGATAACAGTTGACACGAGCCCAATCTAGGAAGAATATTAAACAGGACTGATCCAACATCTCCGAGGAGTCTCATAGCCAGAGTCGAGTCGGATATACCACCGTCACAATGGTCGGATTGTTCAGCTCCAAGGCAAATATAACGCCTCGCCGTTAATCATGTTCAGCCACTTTACCATTAATGATCCGAGATTGTTACCGGAAGAAAAGTGATACTTCCTTTATAAGGGCATGGAACGGCAAGTGAGACTCTGAATCAAGTTGGGTGATCGTATACATGAATATTAAGTGGTGCCGGTTATCTGCTTACTCTACTGGTTCCTGCTCATCTCTAATGCGTAGCCGCGGAGTAAATTTAAATTAGGCTGTCTGGGGTTGCAATACTTCAGAGATCCATCTTCTCCCCTACCAATAGAAAACATAGAATGCCCTACTGAGATTTGTAAAGGAGAATTCGCATGTTCTTCTGCAGGAATCGCATCCCTCAGCACTGATTCGATCGTCGAAAAATTATCACTGCGACTCCATCTCCATGACTGTTGGTTCAGTGGGCTTCCGACGGAACGAAGGGAGAGGGTGCTCAAATTTGGTAAGGCGTGGGCCAAATTCAACAAGGGCATCTGTGTTTTAAATCTGTCAGCGATCGATGCTGCAACAGAGCCTGACACTCACCATCACATCATAAACACTCCCCAACCTTAGGCACACCTCTAGATGTTGTAGGTTTGTGCATTTGGAAAAGACATCGAGTGTATGAAGCTCAAAACACCACTTTCCCTCGTGTGAAGGGACGATGACCAGCTTCCGTAGTTTCCTCGCAAAACGTGGTAATATCGACCCATAAAAGATATCTGCAAGATGATCTAATTGTGCACTGTCACTTCCTTTCGTGATTCCTCGAAGATGAAGGATCCTGAGCCCAGAATGAAACTCCCCTAGATACTTCAGAAGCCCCTCAACAACCCCAGACTTAACCTCCAGCTCCTCCAGATCAGCCTTCGCCTTCCATAAGATCCTCCAAAAGTCGTCTTTCATTCCGAGACCATCGTCCACTGTAAGATAGGTCAAAGATTTTAGATGGGGTATGATTATTGCTTCGTGGTTCATATGACTAGCCAGGCTGAGACCCTTTAGTTTGAGTTTCCTGATCTTCAAGGAGACCGTCGGAGATACATTCGCAAATAGATCAGCAAGCGAGTACGGTTCATTCGGTGGCCCTCGTCTCACTGTCGTCGGTGACGGTGAATCCAGTTCTATTTCCTCGAGATCAGGGCTATTCTTTAGGACAGTGGACAACGGTTGGAGAATGGAGGCGTAAAACCCATCGTAAGGGAATCGTTCGTTGATTACCAAAGTCTGAAGGTTTTTGAGATGGTGCAGACAAATGGGTTCTGGGCAATATGGCGCCCAATATGGTCCCTCTAGTCTGAATTTGGATAACGTTGCGTGTTTGGTGAGGGTCTCGGGTATTTCGGCGAACATCCGTTTTAAAGTGTGCTCGGAGATCGTCCAGCTGATAAGATCTAAGCGTCTTCGGAGAGTCCTACTAGAAGATATCACTCACTGTACTGATACAACATTTACAAAGCTAGCAAGGGTCTGGATGAATTGCTCAGGCCACGCATTCAACAATGACTCGCGATCAAACCCAGGCAAGCTCGAGCTTTGAAGGTAATCGCTGAGGGGAGACCTGGACCTACTGTAAGTCTCCGCCGGTCGGGACGTGATCTTCAATTTCTTGACATGAACTGCTAGGCAATTCGGCCCGGTCGCTCGTTGACTTCCACCAAATTCGGGGTTGCATAATGCTTTGCAGAACGGAATGGTGGTCATCAAAAGCGTATTCGGGTGAGTGTTGATGGTAACTTCTGAGAATAGGCTAGGCTCAGTGATAGCATTGAGTCTTTTACAGACACTTCGGAAAATGGTCAGATGCTGGTATTCTAACTGGATTCAAAAAGAGCGTGTGTCAGTGCGGGCTGTCACGGTGAAATTGAAGCAAAAGATTGTAATAAGTACCCCAACTTCGGCAATGATTGCATGAAGAGTCTCGGTGGGGAGGTCAATGAGCCCTGTCATGCTTAAGTGTAAGTAGTGAGGAAGGAAGCAAGAGCGTTGAACGCCGGAGTTGTAGTATTTATATAATTATCTGCCGAGGCTGTGAAGTATACACCGAGCTCCCAGCTCAGCTCATGCATCGTGGGTCAGATGGTCCATATTCGGTGCTAGGGACCAGCTTCGAATGCAAAGATTGTGAAGATTGTGAAGCCGCTTAATATAATATTACGTACCTGTGACGGTCGATTTCTTGGGCCTGACCAGGGCAGTGACCTTCGGGATCCAGTCTCAATTGACCGGAAGTCACTTGCTCGTAAGAGGCAAAAATACCCTGATCCCGACGACATGAAAAGTCAGCGAAAGGAAAAATAGCACAGAACTGCAGCCGCTTTTCTATATATACCTATCCTCCTACCTTGACCCACTATGTACATATAATATGACGCCACAATGAATCATGACCATAGCCTCGGTCTAAAAGTAGAAATTCCAATTCAAATTGCACGTGCTCGAAGGTGTTACTGGAGCAGCAACGTCAACTCCCTTTCTCTCACGACGACACCTTTTTGTAGGCAGGCCTACTTCTCTTTGCCCCTCTTTTCTCCACTACTTTCACTTCCTTGAAGACGTTGAACGGTCCATAACCCATTTCCTCATTCAAAACCATACTTTTGACGACTTTCACGACATTCTTTCTGAATTGCACCTAAGGACTTCGCAACGACGATGCCCAACCTTCGAGTACTCGCAGGAACTTCTCTAGATGCTCTCGTCCCAATAACGGACTACGTCAATACAAATAAGCCTTTCAAGCTCCCTGCTTCCGATAGGTTTGAAGGAGAAGTGGTGTGTAATATCAAGGGATTTGCAGATGGAACAGAGAGCGAGTACTTTGAGAGAGAGGACCGGAAAGGAGTGACATGGAGTATACAGGTGCAAGGTGAGCTCTGCAGAACCTAGGACTAAGTGTTTGAGTAATGCGGGATACTGACTGTGGACGGCTTTGCTAGGCCGCTTCTTGAAGCGGTACTCTGCAGACGAAATACTCTTTGGAAATACTTTTGACAGACCTCTTCATTTACCATGGGGTTCCAGTGCTGCTCTCAAGTTCATGAAGTGAGTCTTCATTACTGCTATGTTTGTAAGCATTCTCATCATGTCCATGCAGCTACATCGACCCGACTCTCACACATGACCTCGGGTCTTCGACCAAGCCTTGGGCTTTATCTCCTCTTGTCTCGACCATGCCCTACTTAGCGCACAAACACCTCTATCTTCCAAACGGCGACATCGATGATGATTTAGATTTGTGCTCTATCTCCCCAGTCTCTCCCGAAATCGACAACGTTGTTCCGGAATTCCCACCTCCGCAGTCGCTCAAAGAAGACACTTCTCAGCTACATTTAGCTTCCATCTCTGCAACGTCATCCAACTCATCACCCTCGGCCTCTTCCGCATCCTCCTCTTCTTCCTCCTTGCAATCCATCACATCTTCCGTATCCTCCCCAGTGTCCCCGCTAGAAGACTTTAAAAATAACTTTGCGGACACTTTATCTCCAAACGACGCCATAGATGGAGGTCTCAAGCAGAAGTCAGCTTTCCGCAAGCTCAGGATTAAAACGAGTAAGAGCAAGCGAAATGAAGGTGAGTTTCCATCAAACACCTGGGTATATGCGCTGTTCATACTCATAATGGTCGCTATATGCGCCAATGTATGTGCATATAGGAATTCACAAGTCCTCAAAGTCATCTTTCAACTTCTCGACGTCTACTCAGAGGCGGTCATACTTCAGTAATGAGGAGAATAGAAAAGATATAGTCTTTGGACCAGAGGTCAGTCTTCTCTGAGCTGTAGTTCTCTGCTCAAACGTGCAGCAATACTCACTTATCCCTCATTTTGCCTTGTTTTCTCACCATCAACGCGAAATCTCCCTCACGGCTGAACTAAATGCCTATATGCACATATAACCAATCTGGGTTCCAACCCCACAGGACATAATCTCCACCGACTTTTGCTACGGCTTCCTTGAATTCAGCCCTTCGCTCTCTTTACGCCTTCCTGGAGGTATTTCGTTCGATTTGATGAAATATTGGGACGGACAGCCAGTTAGATTTGTTTGTTGTGAGCGCAAACGGACCAGGACGTCCCATGAGGGAAAGGGTGAAGTTGTTGAGGAAGTGGAGAAAGATGATGACGATGTACCGTGGGGAAAGGTGTTTTGGTGTGTTGCTATCGAACCGGTGTGATTGCGCATTGGGTTTGGTTGTGCAAGGGTGGAGGAGGGAGTGGAGGGAGGTAGATGGAGGAACACGAAGGAACATTGTACATGATTTAGTACATAGGTTCTGCTATATAAGTAGTTATGTCTTCGAAGTGCCGCCCGGGCTGGCCAACACCGAGGGAGTGTCGAAAGCTTAGTACGAAGGCCAAGGCTGAAATTGTCCGTGCCCAATCGTTGAGCGCTATGCAGAGATAGAGTAAATGCCAAGGCAGTCTTTCTACTTACATTAATGATCATGAACACATACGTTGTTACAGCCATTCAAAATTCTACAGATAGCTGTAATTCAATAATTCCTGGCAGTGTCTAATTGAGTAGGGAGTGTCTTGGTTTTCTTAGTCCTGTTCTTAACCAATTCTTAACCGGACCGAGGACGATATCGTCGCCCATACAGACCAGTGCCTTAGAGTGCCATCAGCAATCATCATTGCTTGGCAGACGCTCGCAAGGCTGGCCATGTTCATGAATTCGCTTGGAGCCTTGCCGTTATGTTCTGCCAAGTCCTTCAGGCAGTTGTATAAAGTACCCCGCAAAAGCTGCGTCGAGTCCTGAGAACCAAAATCTTAAGGGTCGATCCTCCATTACTCTCCAATGTTCGTTCCAAATTCCTTATCCCCGGGCCGTGGCATGGTCATTCAGAACCGCGATACTCATACCACTGTGACTGATTCGGACTTGCCATCTGTCCTTTCCGATGCTGTAGTCGACGAAGCCGTCACCCCTGAACTCAATCTCCTTCTGTCTGTCGAATCTCATTGGCCACTAGCTGCATGGATTACCTTCTCCTTACTTATTATCATCATCGTGGTTTCTGCGATCATCCTGAGGAAAAGATACCCTTGTCGGAATTTGAAGGCGTTGGAAAGTGCGATAGGAAAAGCTGAAGATACGCTGAGGAGGTGTAGAGAGGAAGGTGTTTCGCCGGAGGTTTGGGGAAGATTTGAGAGGAGGATGTTACAGTAAGTACTTAGCTACTTGCTACTAAAGCAATTATCCATTTCGTGTCTTGCAGGATCAATTTCAGATGTTCTCAGATCAGATATGATTCCATAGCACATTCAAGCAGCTGGCCACGGAATCGCTATTCACCAGGAATCTTAAGTCGCATCAGAAGACGAGGAAGAGTGACACAGAACGTAATTCACTGTTATCAGGACGTCCAGAAGCTTAGTCGGATGATAGATGTAAGTGTTCATTGACCATCCTCATGGAGAGCTGCTCACCAGATTTTATAAAGAAAACCATAGCGCACCGGAAGCAACTGCTATATTGCTTCGAGAGCCTGTACAGACAGAGCATGTTCAATATGAAGGGAATGGATGATATGAGTTATAGGGATGCGTTGGGATTGCCGAAACCTGATGATACAGGCAAATGCATAGATGTGTCATTCACAAAAGAGGATAGATGGTTAGAATCACCATTTCTAGCATTAACGCAGACTAGAATACAATAGTCATACACCTTGTTCGTTTCCCTCCAACTGTATTATATCCGAGTATATCACTCAGCCATTTTCTGCTTACCATCCCCGTACACAAACTCATTCACCAATTGAGCAACCCTCATCCCCACACCAGGCAGAATACTTGTACCCACCTCCACCCATACCATATGCATGCACTACCCTTAACTGGCTGACAGAGGAATCACCTTGTCCCTCGACTTTGATGAGTTCCCTTTCAAGACGAACGCCCCCCGCTCGCCCAGGTCGTACACCTGTAATATCCTCCACAAGATCTAGGTCTTCGACTTTGGCAGGGAATGTTCCTGGAGGAGTGAGGCGGTTTACTCGACGGAGGATCTCGTGCTTGAGCTCGGGATCAACTGAGGTGTCTCTGAAGAAGAAAATATTAAGTTATTACTCAGCCAAGGGAATAGACGCAGAAGAATGAAACAACGTACGTGTTATTAATTTGGGAAATACCACCGAGGACAACGGTTCCATCTCCTCGAGGAATAGCGTAGGCATATTCTTCGCCGCTAATGTACAAGGGAAAAAGAATATTAGAATGCGCAAAATGGTTGTTTCCGAATGAAAACCTACCTTCTAACGTATACAGTCGTCAAAGGACTTTTTACCAACATAGTCTGTCCCCTAGCTTCCTGAACAGCAGAGTCCTTTACTCCCCCGAGATACTTTGCTCCACAACCCGTCGCGTTCACCAATATTATCTCCTCTTTGCTAACGTCCTTCGGTAAGCAGTCCAATACCTCGGAAATGTGATTTAGCTCTCTTCTCACAAACTTGACATTTCCGGACACCTGGAGTTGATTTTTGAGCCAGAAAAGGTATACTTGTGGATTCATTGTCAATGTTTTGAACTCATGACCCATGGTAACTCCTTCTGGTAAGTCAGAGGGAGGAAGCTCGCGACACTGCATGAAAATTCGGTGTCAGAACCTATGCCAAGGGAAACGGACAACGATGCACATCGACCATGAAGTCTTCAAACCATGGCTTTTCTCCATTCGAAGTACCTTTCTCCCAGAAGGCGATATTTGTGACCACCTGACGAAATAAGGATCAATTTCATTATCCCTTATTGACCAGCTCTAGGCGTACTTACTCGTACAGAGGACTCTGGATCAGTTGCCGCCAGTTTCCAAAGATACCGAAGAGATGATTTCTGGAGATTGATGTCATCTTCAGAGGTATTTATCCAGGGCTACTTCAACGTTGAAGATCATTCAGTACCGTGGCTGTACATATCACAATTGATGAAGCACTGTACGCACTAGACAGCCCGCTCCTGCCCTACTCGCCGAGTGATTCATCGTGCTGAGAGACTTACGAGTCTGAAAAGATGACGCACCATGGTGAAGCCCATTTCTTTGACTGATTATCGCCGACGTGATCTCTCGCCACGATGGTCACTCTGAAGGTCCTTGGCAGAGCAAGCGCGACAGACAGTCCTGTAACACCTGAGCCTATGATGACTACGGTGGGAGGCACTGACACGTATCTATCATATAAAGCTCGGTGCAGCAGTAAAAGCGGGTACTCACTGATGGAAAGGAAGCCTGTCTTGATGAAATGATGGTGGTTGGGACGCAAGAGTGGTTTTGGAAAACCGGCTCCGGAGTCCGTGATCTTATCTGGTCTTTGCCACGGCAAAACATAACGAGCTTTACGACCCATGCCTTCGTCATGGAGACTCGTTTCGCTCTAGTGTTGTAACGGTTCGACTACGGTTGGCTCCGGCTCGGCTCCAAACGGCTCCTTATGTAAATGGCTCGGCTCGGCTTTTAGATCCGGCTAGTCACGACTCGCATCGCTAAAATTCCGTGAAAACCACTTCCCTTCTAGATATGTAGATAGGAATGTAGGAGTGAGACCTTACAAGTCATATTGACACTCCAGGAGTGAAATTGAGTTTCTAGATATGGTATGCGCGCTCTGAACCAAGAGATACATCATTTTCCTTAATATTGTGCTAAAATTAGCATGAGAACTTATCAAATTAAGGCACGGTCTCATGGTCTTTCTCGCTCAAAGTACACCGAACTTGCTTCACACTGGGGGCAAGCTCATGGGAAGCAGAGGTCTGGCTCCCGCACGGGAAGCGGACCAAGACTTCACCATCACACCAGCCGGTAATCAAACAAGTAGATCCGAACTTAGGATACTCTTAGGATACTCAAGATGTACTTAGATTCCAATAATAGAAAGATGCGTAGCAACGGATTTTGAGATCCAAGATAGTTTTCTTTCAAAGAATACAATGGTAAAAGAATACAAACGCGAGATATATATGTATGTACAACAACAATGAAAGCAAGCGTCGACAGCTAAAACAGGAAAAACAAAGGAACAACTTTAGGGAACTATCAAATGCGTGCAAGTCCTCTCGTCTTGACGAGAGGACTTCCCGCCACATTTCACTCAAACGAACGGAAAACATCGATTCGAGATAATACCTTAGTTCCGACTAACAACCTTTGCGACGCCAACCGAAACTATCCCCTATGTCCTCCTGTGGCTTGGATCCCGGAACGTCACATGTGACTGTAACTCGTGACGTGACCGTAACTCGTGACGTGACAGTAGCTCGTGACGTGACCGTAACTCGTGACATGTTGGTGACTTGTGACGTGATGCAATTAAATCAGCAAAGTCGCGAATAAAAATCTGATAAAATCCAGAAAAAATCCTGATTGCTGCAGGCTGACCCTCAAAGACAATGACACAATTGGTAAGGTAGGTGGCCATGATGAAATTGTGCTCGATAACAAATGCAGTCTTTTTTTGGCGTGAAGAATGGAATTGCATGTGAAGACAGTGGATCACTGTTTGATGACCTTGCTAGCTGTATTGGAATATGTATGATTGACATTCAGAATCACGAAAGTACTTGAGGATCTCTTGCCAACCAGGAGGGTCCTGTAAACAATATTGATGTAGCTTTTCAGGAAAAGAGAAACAGGCAGCATACCTCGTAACGACTGAGGCTTTAATTTTCCAGCCAGAATCCTGAGTGCAGTACTTCGTACAAGCCAGGAGAAATGATTAATGAGGAAATCAGACCAATAGCCTTGGCAGTCTCCATAAGTTCTTGATTTTCAAAGGGTATAAAAGCGAAGAAAGGCTAAGGATGCGAACAAAGAAAGGCTAAGGTAAGTGGTTTGATTATCCTTTCAAAAATATACAGGAAGGGGACAAAAGTTGGGGAGAGAAAGGACATCCAAGTTGACACCATCCAGCTTGCAACCTAAGCCAACCTCCAAGTCGAGTTTATCCCGCTCGCAACCAAAACCGAACTCCGAGTCAACTTCATCCAGCTCGCTTGAGAGTTCCAAACCAAAGTGTATGGAATGCCTACAAACATGCCTAACCCACCTCCACCACCTCCACCTTCACAGAATAACACTCACACACCTAATCGAGGTCGGAATCCGAACATGGGTATGTTGAAAGAAAATCACAGCAAAGACCAGTGATACAATGGGCAGTTTGACCTTGATTCAAAAATTTGAAGGTATAATGACATGCTGTTGTTTATCAAACATACGGCAGAAGTCAAAGGATTGGACAAAAAAAACCCCTTTGTGCCACTACTGATTCCCCGACTCATAAAAATCTCCGTACCCTAAGTGACAAGTTCAGTATTGTCCCTCTGTTCATTCCCAATGTCATCTAAGAGAAAACCTCCGTCTACGCAGAACACTTCGTCATCGTCTAGACCAAATCGTTCATCGTCAACAGAGAATTTGCCAGGTATCCCTCACATTTCCATCAGGAGAGGGCAGGACATTGTAGGACCTGTTGATCATCTCCTCCATCCCTGGACGTTTCAAGAAGAACTTGAGCCATGACCTGAAACACTGGGTGCTATACAAGCGCCTAGGGACAGTAATTTCTCCTCTTCCAGTTCTCCTTGTGGTTTTCAAAGGTGTTCCACAGGGATTCCTCTGATATACTCCTTGCTTCTAAAGACAATGATCAGGAAGGTTTGCCATGTGGGGATAGAGTGTGAAGCACTTGGGACAGCAGATGGTGCGAATGATTGTTGGTTTGATTTGTAGAGAGCTGTAAGTAGAATGAATGTTTTGAGGAGTGGAGACCTGTATATTGATATCATAACCACAAGTTTGTAGCAATACCGAAATGATGTGGAAGGCGGTTGCAAGAATGAAGGCAATGCCATTCAGAACCACATTGGTAGCGGTACGACTGGCACTGCCCTTGAGATGAAGCCAAGCTGCTAGGAGAGCTGTCAGATAGGTTATTATTGACAAGCTCTTGTCTGGAGAAGAGATGAGCAGAGGTACCCTCAACACCCTAATCCATCAGCTCCTTACAATGGCTACTATACACCCTCTCATACTCACCCTTCAGTGTAAATTTTGTCTTAATTCTCCACAATGCACATATACTCGGAAACAGTACCATTGGGTGTCTTATTTGCAACTACAGTACATTATTCTAATACACGTCTTCCTCCAAAATGACTCTCTTCAGATTGTAAGTGAATGTCTGCGTCTGCAGCGCTCTCGCTGCTTTCTGGATGCACAGCGAACGAAAATATTTACAAGTTCAAATTCGCACGCCAAGCTCCCAAAACAACGCCCAAAAATACCAGTCGGTTGGGAAGCAAGTAGTGTTGCACTGGGTCGAGTCCGCCCACCCCCATATATGGAAGGTCCCATCAACCACATCAATCCGGCATTAGATGATGACGTGGGACCGTTCCACTGGTTCAGATAGGGGCTGAAAGCATCTTCTCCTCCTCATCCACCTCTCTGCCCTCGTTCTGTACCTGTACCTACTGATATTGCCCATCTGTTTCATATTTTCAAATTTGGTGATAATATATGAGCTTTTAGCTAGCTTGACAACGGTTCTGATATTTAAGCTTGAGCTTTTGGGGGCTTTTAGCCTTTTTTTCCAATCCTTTCTGACTTTCTCTCGATGAATGGGTCTTACCATCCACCATATGGTCATATACCTTATCCGACATACTATCCACCTTCAACTTCCGCATCAACTTCAAATTCATGTCCTACTGCCCAAAATGAGCCTACTGCATTCCAGGCTGCAGTGCCCTCTACTCCCCAGCATCCCAATCAGCCTGTGCAGTATGGATACTACCCCTACATTGCTCACTCCCATGTTCCTACATGGGTTCAAGCTCCCCAAACACCATACAGCCCTACTACATACCCCAGTGGTTTTCCTTATACTGTCCAAACACCCACTCCACTAACCCAGTCCACTGCACGAAATACAAGGCAAACTCGAAAACGCAATGCCGATTCTAATAATGATCAACCAACTTGTAATGTCCGTCTTCGTACTAGTCAAAAGGAAAATGATTCTCGTGGCGCTGCTTCTATCACTCCCACTGCCACTGCTTCGGTCACCGGTGCAGGTCCTATATCTGGTTATGCTGATTCGGACCCGGACATTTTTTCGATCAAGCTCAATCATCCTGCTCTCGAATCAAACATACAGTCAAATACATCATAACGAATAATCTTGGGAGACGGACCAAGGCTATTCGTTATGACGGTTATTCAGTATGGTATAAAGATGATAAAATCGAATTTTTTTTTGTTGGGACTGCTATGTACATCCAGAATACATTAATTATACTTTCGAGAAAAAGTGTTCAATGCCGACTTGCTGCTTTTGCGATTCTGCATCAGCACGCAGCTCACCTCGGAACCTCCTTAGACAACGCTCCAGATCAAAAGCGTTATCTAGATCACCTCGAGTTTCACACACCCTTTCAAGAAGCTGAGCGGCAGCCATCACATCATTATAATCCACCTGCAATCCGCCATTCTCTTCCTCAGAATCGTCTTCTTCATTATCAGAGTCTTCTGCAGTTCCCTTCTTAGCCTCGTTGTTGCTAATGTATTCAACAATCTCCCGCAATCCCTTGTCTCCCTCTGACCAGTTGGCAGTCTCTTCCGAGTCTCCATCCTCCCTCTCTAAAGCTGGATTAAGTAAACTGTCAAGATCAAGGACATCCCGAAGCTTTCCCTTTGCATGCAAGCGTTGAACCCAAGACATAAATTCATCCTCAGCTTCCTTGAGATGAGCGCAGGTAGAATGAGTTGGTTTCTGAGAGGAAGTTGCCTTTACAGATGGCGCAATGATGATTTCCTCGTCGTCGCTGTCAATATCCATGGGGTGGGAATGTGATGCGATCTCGTCATTGAAGTTCGGCATGAGCTCATGAACAGCCTCTAGTGCTTTTTGGACATCATGTTCTGCTTCACTGACTGCATTTAGCGGGCCATGCCAATCTTGGGGGTTGTAGCTCTCGCCATAAATAGACTTGAGTTTTTGAGTTGCTTCATCCATGGTCATATCTGAGGAGGCATATTCCACCATCACGTCCCATGCCTCCTGGAGAATGATGTCATCAGTTGAAGGCTCGGCATCAGCATCTTCGCACTCAGACTCCTCCTCCGAGTCATCTGACTGTGCTGGGGGGCAGATCCCAGTATGATTCCAGCAGTTACAGATAGTTTGAGGGGTAACCAGACTCCAAGCTTCTGTGAGCATGCACATAGCCGGTAAGATCTCAATCTCCCAGAGATTATCTTCTCCTGCTTCAGCCCGTTCCATAGCCCGCATGCACAAGAGTCGACGATAATGAGCCTTGAGGCAGCGGATAATACCAGCATCACAAGGTTGGACATAAGAGGTTAGATTTGGTGAGAGAAAATGGATTGTGATGTTTTTCGGTTGGTAGGAGACATAGTGACCTGAGAAGTTGTCTAAAAGCAGCAGGATGTGTCGCTTCTGGCGACGCATCTCAAGATCAAGCTTTCGAAGATGTCTGTAGAAAATTGAAATTGTCGTCATGTCAATTAAAGTTTGTAAGAGTAACCAACAAAAAACTTACTCCTCAAATATGACTCCAGTCATCCAAGCCTTCTTGTTGAAGCGATATTCCAAAGGTGGTCGCATGCAAGCAGGGTCCTTTTTATTGAAACACCGAGGACGTCTAAACCGACCAATGAAGAGCAATTTACACTTCTCAGTGCCTGTCGCATTTGTGAGAACTAAGACTGAAATGCGGAATTTGCTCTTCTTCTTGCCAGGCAGCTGCTTCATGCAAAGTCCATGGTCTGGTGCAAGAGAGGGGAAGAAAGATGTTTCATCGCCATTCCATCTGTCCTCTGGTTTGAACTTTGCAAGCACTTTACGGAGATGTTGTCGCTCCTTCTCAACAGCTCGAAGGTCAACTGACCCAGCTTCTCCGTGGCAGCGGCGCTCTCACATTTGGTACCTTATATAACAAATGCCGATTCACAGTTAATTTCAATAAGATGACCATATTCAGAACAACGCACGCTTTTTTGAAAGACGTTATCCATCCTGTTCCCGTCAATCTCTGCTCATCTGGAACCTCGAGCATTTCCTCAATCCTTTGTCGCTTCTCAACTAACATAGGACCTGAGACTGTCTCACCACGACACTCCATATCCTCAACCCATAAAATCAAACACTTCTCTACATCCGGCCTTGTGACAATTCTAGCTCGTTTTCCAGAAAGAGCATCTGGGTGAGACTGAGCACGTTGCCGAAGCTCTTCCTTGGCCTCAGGTTTGAGCTTCTTTGACAGTGTCCCTTGAGAAAACTTCAAAGATCCTCCCTCGTTATCTGATCGGGTCTCGAAGTACCGTACAATTTGTGGCTGCGTTAAGTCAGGGTGATCATCAACGTAGTCCAGGACCTGAAGCCAGTCAAAGAGTGTAAGGTTCTTGCGCCGAGTCTGCGTAGGTTTAGCACTGGTTCGTGGCTGGTTGTTGGACTTGTGTGGTCCTTGAGGCTTGAATTTGGTTGGTTTTTTTTGATTAGTGCGAACAGTGCGAACTTTAGTAGAGGAGGAAATAGCCATAGATGCTACGAGCTCAAGAATGAACCTCTATGCGATTTTAATATGATCTAGAATATTTATTGTCTCCTAAAACGGGGAAAGGACCTCAAAATTTACCAATTTGGGCCTCAGGTCAACAAAATCCCACGCAGAATGGCACCCGCCAAAATGAATATTACCACTGAACATTGTATTCGTTATTCTGGATGGCGGGTTGCTGAATATCCCTGCCTCCCGACATGGGAGAAGGCCAAATCCTATTCGTTATGGCGAATATTCGTTATTATATTATTCGATATGAACTAATGTACTGTATTCAAATCTGTTGAAGCCAAACGCGAAAATCCGAAGGCAACAGCAACCGACGTTTGGTGGTTTATCACCCCTACAGACAGTGATACTGTTCCTGTCATCGACAAAACTGCCCCACATCAAATTCACAAGGTCAAGCCAACCTCAAGCAAAGAGACTGACGCAGATTGACAGTCTCAACTTGATCTGGTCTTCATGGAAGTGCTTCAGATCTTGAAAGCTATGCATTGTGAAGATCGATTAGATTTCACGAAGAGTTGGGTTGCTAAAAATTCTGAGCTGGGTGAAGAGAAATATGATGGGACTTGTATGATGGATGAGACTGAAAATGTCACTATGACGGACATGCCACAAGAGAAGTTGCGGGATATGCTGATGAATGGGCAAATTCAGGACATTGCACGACTAATCAATGCTTCGTACAGTATTTCTACTGCAGGATCTAATGTATAAGGCTTTTCACATTGTGTAACTACTGCCATCGCGATAATATAGTCTACTAGTCTAGTATCTACATCCATTCACTAGTACATATGTACTATAGTATTGCTTGTGCAACTCGTGATTTTTTGCCAGTAGACCCCCATAGACTATATAACAAAGATTACATACATACCGAAGCTTAGAAGTAGACCTAAACTTCTGCAGACGGTGGATATGTTGAGGAATGACAGAGAATAGGGGGATCCTTCCTAATGCGGAAGGATTTGTCAGTGAGCTTGAGCCCAGCTCAAGCTCAATTAGCTGAGCGCTCGGCCTCCACTCTAACTCGACCCGGCGCAACACTAGAAGCAAGCCATAATTCGAGCTCCGCTGTCACTTCCTCGCTTAGCTTGCGGACCAACCGACTGGCTTGTGAGTCTAGTCTTTGTTCTATATCTGTCGTACTACTACAGTGTTTTCTATATAAGTATACTGTACTATTTCAATCAATTTGCGAGTCACGCGTCACGGCCCCCAAAAATTCGCGAATTTTCCTGAGCTGTCCGTGGTCACAGAGGCCCATTCGCGAAAGGGACAACCAAAATGTCACTAAAAATCTACCAAAAACGGCTATAAACAGGTCAAAATTTCGCGAAATTCGCGAAAAATTTCCTCTGTCACAGGTCACTCAGCTAGAATCGCGAAAAAAATATTCGCGAGACAGGGTCACAGTCACAACCCCGTCGCGAATTGATTGAGATAGTACAGTATAAGGTACACTGCGGATTGCAGTGCAATCCTGGATTCAGCCCCTGCTAAGGTTACACGAAGTACTTGGGCCTAGCTACTCGGGCCCTTCGGATTCAATAGTTTAGATTACCGGTGGGAGCTGTCCAGTCTGCTTCCCATGAGGCTTCCTGCCTGGGAGCCGAGGGCCTGCTTCCCATGAGCTCGCCCCCAGTGTCAAAGACACTCCCTGATGTCAGCTACTGAGACAGTACACTTTTAGCTAATTTCTGGTGTCGCTAGAGGGCAGTCTCTCTGAGGGAATTTGACCCGGCTTTTACGACTCGAGCCAGAGTCGGTCGAGAGCCACCTGGAGCCGAGCTGCAGCTCAAAAACTGGCTCAGCTCAGCGGCTCGCTGGAGCCAAGCTGGACCATTTACAACACTATTTTGCTCGCTCCAATCTTACAACACTATTTCGCTCGCTCTAATCTTATGGCACAGGTCGACAGCTCATAGGGGGCTGCACCCCCAAACCCCCACTAAGTCGGCGCTGGTATGTGTCCATTCCACTGTGAATTATGCACCATTTTATGTCGGCACTATCGCACCTCCATTCTACATAGAAACCTGATAACTACCATGTAATTCATTATTTAGATCTTTTATGCATTATAACCCATACCTTACCCATAGCATCAG
The DNA here is from genome assembly GCA_013368315.1 of Tetrapyrgos nigripes. Taxonomy (NCBI): domain Eukaryota; kingdom Fungi; phylum Basidiomycota; class Agaricomycetes; order Agaricales; family Campanellaceae; genus Tetrapyrgos; species Tetrapyrgos nigripes. Next base: position 48,548 of record JAACJM010000282.1, on the reverse strand, counting down.
GAAAGACCTCATTTGAGAATTTGGTTATATATTGACATAAATGGCAGAAATGTGGTGAAAAAATACCAATCTTACAATATGGATCAGCCCCCTGTAGATTTGGCAAGAATTATGCAGGATATCATATCAATATAACAACAAATAATGCAACAATTCTCGAGGATCTGACACAGTTATCAGGAGGAAACACAATGCAGTAGAGAGACTGAAGAGAAAGCAAGGTGTATATATTGACTGGCGTACCTAATACATGGTACTATGTACATACATACACCAAGAGTCTACTACAACAGCCAATGATCCCCTGTCCCAACTCACTTCGATAAGATATCATTGCATTAAAGAGATTGGCGCACTACATCAGAGGATCAATCAATGGCCAACATAAAAGGAGATATAACGGGCCTACCAGCTCTACAACATGCATCCCATGGAAGCATCAGAGGTGGGATGACTGTACATTGAGGAGTCAGTGATCAATATTCATATCACAGTGAGGCAGACGTACCACTCGCAACACAAACACTACAAGATGGAATGCAGTGCAGACATACCAAACCCAACTTGAAGACAGAAAGACAACAACAAATACATCAGCAGATAGTTGACATGATAGTGAAAAGATTGTGCACTTATACCTGCACTGAAGACTTCCAATGAAGACTGACATAGATACATGGCAATACATGGCACATCACATCACTAGAGCTTGACAGGATTGTCCAGCAGTGTTAATACACAATGAAAGGTGATTAGCAGATGGGAGAACGACTCCAGGAAGATGAAGGACTCACTTAAAACTGTCATGTGCTGCCATGTGGAGCAGGGAGAGAATGATGTGAACAGGCCATTTTTTTTGCACAGATGACTAACCTTGAAAAAAGACATGAGAAGACAAGTGGATAGGTGCCAGTGGAGGGAAGGAAGGAAGAAAGACGAGGAAAGACACTGTGCAAATCAATGCAAGTCCACATGTGATCACATATTCAAGCTCCGACACACATAGCTGTATAGTCAATGATGTCAATCAAGCCACATCTCTGCTTCTCATTGCACCAAAAACTTCCCAGTCCTTCACCCTCCTCACCCTCAAGCTGGTGTGTTTACTCATCAAGAACACATCTTCATTCATTTTGGGATTTAGCCCTCTGCTTTATCTGTCAGAGTGTACCTCAGGCACAAATCAGAATGTTACATATTCAAGTCAGGGACTCAGGGACTCAGAGTCTTTTTGCAACTTGGTTTGCTACCATATACAAGCTTATTTCTGTAAGACATGATTAAGGGTTCCTGCTGAGGTGAGTACATACTACACCCAGCTCCAGATGTCAACTTGAATGCCATGCATAGATGATGCAATTGTGTCTTGTCAGCACATTGTACAACAGTGGACAGAGGATGGGTAATGGTACACATGAGACTAGTCAATATTTACTGCTTGCTTTGCCCATATTTTCTTATATCACTGGTACAAGGAAAACTCTAGATATGTCAATCATAGTCAATGATTCTACACATACAGCAGAGTAGAACCAAATACATCTGAGTTTGGTCAAATTTTCACAAATTTTGACTGCCATACTACTGATACTACAACATTTGTACATATATTGTATAAATTCTCATTTGGTGTTTTTTCTGATGCTACCTTGCTGAAGGCTCATTATGAGGGTTGGTTCTCAAGAATTTGGTGTTTAGCTTCAGTCTGGTGCTCTCAAAAAACACAAAGTAACATATACTTTGTACTGTCCTTTAGTAGTTGAAATTTCTTTATACCACCCCTGCCACTCCAGGTGAGTACTTCACATTTTTCTTGCATAATTACATACTTACATACTTACCCTTGAGGATGCTCATGGATACTATCAGCCACAACCCACATCTACTCACATCCTCCTTTGATCCTCCCAGTGCCCACTCACACCTATCTGTCACAGCATCCGTTCCACCACACTGGTATTGAAGCTTAAAATCATGCTGAGATTGGTGTCTATGCTCCATACAGTTCTAGAAGATCAAAACCTCGGTAATATGTTTACTTCTTACACTCACCCACCACTTACCAGGACCGATACATAGAGTTTCTCAGAGTCCTCATAGGAATTGATAGTTGACTGCCAAATGTTCAGTGAGGATGAGAGGTACACGTGAACCAAAGACCAGCGAAAGAGTATGCTATTATTTTGAACTTTTATATGCACAGGGTTGTTGCAAATTCTGTACCGAAACTGATGATTGTTCAGTTGCACTACATCCTGACAAAGATCCACCTCAAACATTGCCACATCCAAACCTTCCACTCCAAAATCCTCAACAATTATTTGCAATTGACTGAGGTATCTTTGAGTTTCTACTTATACCAAATATGATCTATACACAGACGGGGAATTGTGAGGCTCTTCCCTGACTCTGACCGAAGGGAGGAGGAGGGAGTGTCCAACTGAATGACATCATGCAGTGTCACCAACTGGAGTTTGAATTTTGATGGCCAGCTCTGAGTGGGAACTTCTATGTTGTTCCATTCCTTTCGCCTACAATCATGACTGTCATCTCCTCCTGTTGTGCTGCGAGTGCTTGCCCCTGTATTCTTTCACTATCAATACAAAGTTACATTGATATATCTCAAAATCTGTCTGTATCAGACTAGGGCTCTCAACTGTCCTGTACATGTACACATTACGGGTACTGTAAATACAGTCTGTACCCATACTGTCGCCAAGGTCTGGATTGGTTGAGACAGTACAGGTACACTACAGTTATACCTGTATTAGACCATGCTGTGTACAGCCAGCATGGTCATATTACAGTTTGGTGTCCTCCGAGATGCCTGGACACACATTTTGCCCTCAAAACTGACTAAAAGTAGGCAGTGTATGGTACAATTGGTATTGAATCAATATTTGCTGCTGATATCAGAGTGATTCCTCGAAAAATGGGTTGAAAAATAGGTAAAATCGGTTCATTCAGTACTCACCATAACATTTTTGATGGACGTCAAAAATGATTCAGTGCATGGAGTAGTCAATTTAGGCTTTGCCATCCACTTGCCTAGCTTCTGACCAACAGTGGAGAGTTTAGAATGGTAAAAAGTAGCTTTAGACTAGCTATAGAGTACCTTTGGGCATCCCTTGGGCAACATGGTCATAAAGACCATATATGGACAGTATATGACCTGTATCCATATCATACACACAGTTGCAAGAAGAAATACGGTATGGTTACGGGTAAAAAATACAACCCATAAGAAATATGACTGTAACCATATATGGATGGTTGAGAGCCCTATATCAGACCTGTACCAACTGCATTACCATCTAGACAACTCTGCAACAAATAATCAAAATAAATCTGTTCGTGCAAAGACCAACACTCAACTCTCACTGGACAACACCAATGTACTCTCTACCATGAATATACAAGACCATTTGGTCCATTTATACCACTGACAATGATTGAGACTGGAATATGTTTTGTGCAGAACTTTTATTCTGGAGACTGACTACAAGGCAGCAGATTGGCTCTTATGCATTGAGGCTGCTACCTTCATTCAAGATTGTTTTCATTCTCACCTAGAAGAGCATACAGTTCCCAGTTACAACTAGGATCCATGACAATTTCTGAGCAAGATTTCTGCAGCAAGTGTCCCTTAAGTACATACAGTACAACTGCAAACAATACATATACTTGCTTCTAGTGTCGTTTCTGAGATTACTACACAGCAGTTAGCACAGAAACAGGTCAGAGTTGGGGGTGCTGCACAGACATGGCATTTACTGGATTAGATACTCGTTATTATAATCTGAAGCTTGGCTATGCTCATTAGCTCTACCTCCTGATTGGCTGACAATTCCCACTGATACACTGTACAAAATCGCAGTATACATACTTGGATTTTGGTTCATAATATCAGTTTTGATGTTCTTTTGAGGGAATAAGAGGACTAGGTTGAGCCCTGAACTGCTAGTTAATACCTAGTGGGACTAAGAAAACAACGGTACAATAATATTAAGTGCTTATGAATGGAGAAACAACTCATTCTAAGTACTATGATAGATATGTACAAGTTGGGAGTTATAATAGCAGACCCACCAAATGATAAAGATAGTCTATAAAGGCTTTTGAATCATTATAACGACTAGTACCACTAGTGTGATCCAAAGGGACAGTGGAGTGCAAGGTAGCCCCTATTTGTGGGCATAGGAACATCTAAGCAGCACAATCCTCAGTTGAAAGGTCGATCGGAGAAGACAGCACTAAGATTAGACATGCGGACAATCACACTAGGTCTAGATCTATGTATTGGTAAATCCCATAGTACTAAGATGGCTTCGAGGGAATCTTAAGTATCTGTAAAAGGCACATGTGGACAAAAGTAGGACAAAGTATATATGTGCGGGATCCCAGAGAATTCAGCTATCCATCAGTACAGAGGGGATAGTGAACGGATGTCTCTACACAAAAGATATGAGGGACAGGAGCGCTAAGTTGCAGTACATCCAAATGATCGGAATACAACTCAAATGGGTAACATTATTTCTGGATAAGGATAAATCTGTCAGTAATCGTCTAGCTAGGCATTGAAAGCATTGAAGGAGGAATAAGTATGCAAATGGGACTGCAGAAGAGCTGGACTCATATGTAGGACTCAGTAGTAGACTGCCAGCAATACATAGAACACGAATAAAGCAAGATCAGAGAAAAGAGAAAGGAAAACTGAATGGAATAAAGAAACCACAAGAAAACCCTATGCCCCCAGTGTAAGGATGCGTATGAAGGACCTAGCAGTCATAAGTGGAGCATTCTGAGTCATAGATGCGATGATTGCTAACCAGGACAGTACATGAAAACACCAGACAGCTTACAAAGGGAACTGAAGAAAGTTCCTATGAATATTTAGATAATATTGAACAGTTTCTGTATACCCTAATAAGCAAGTCTTTACTTACGAGGAAATAGGTAGAACTTGCTAGTGGACTTTTCAATTTGTTTTATATTTTCTCTACATACCTTTTAGCAGACCTCGAAAAGAAATAGGTAACTGTATAGTTGTAGCTGTGAGTAGTATAAAAGGACCAGATATTACAAGTAGCTACCCAAGCCACGTACTGTAGAGTATCGGATCTCACTAGCAATAGTAGAGGACATGAAACATGGACTAAAGCTTCTAAACAAACTTAACTGCACTCTCTATGAGTATAAACATTGTGTTAGAGATAATAGAGTTTTTAAATTGAACATTCTGTGGTTATAACTGTAATCTTTGTGTTGACCTTTTGGTCTATTAAGTGTTTGATTTTAAGGCAACTGTGGCCTACAAGTGTTTGATTTTGGGACTCATTGATCTCCTTTGGTGTTAAACTTGTGTTTATTGTGTCGTGCGCTAAGCACTAACTTCATTGAAAAACCCCAATCAAAAGTACTTATAGTACAAGTAAACTGGGAGTTTGAGTACTCTGACTACTTGGAACAGTTGTCTCATTTACATTTGTATATGGTTTTGTGTTTGGGTGCAATTCCTAGCGCTTAATTAAAAAAACCACCTATTACTGCCAAATTTGGACCTCGTTCTCATGCCATGCATAGCAATGACCCACATTTTCCTCATAGAGAACTTGGTCTGCTCTAGAATGGTAAAGCAACTTCCAAGTTCCTTAGCTGACAAATACATTCTGTTCAGTTTCTTCTTGCTGTTCCTGAAAACTGATCTACAAGCATCAGACAATCTGTCAATGCCTCGTTTATTGAGTTTACAACACATATACAATGAGGTATTGACAGATCATCTGACGCTCGTATGTAGATCAGTCTTCAGGAACTGCAAGAAGAAACTGAACAGACTTGGAATGGATTTGTCATCTATGAGTGTCTGATGATCTGTCAATGCCTTTTTTATTGAGTTTAGTACATCTCTAAAGCATTTTAGTTACTCTGATTGCCTCATCACTTGAATTCACCTTGTCATCATTGATTAATTTAATTGTACAAGTTATCTTGGGCTGCAGTGTCTTCCTCCCACAAACCGTGCTGTATCCTGGCTGCTCAGAGGGTTCTTTCTCTAAGCAAATAGTATTGTTTTATATCCTGTTGTCACAGTAGTGAAGTACCTTAGTTCCTAGTGGTGTGCAGAAGTTCGTCATCTTTGGGAACTGTTCTTTCCCTGTACACCTGCATCAACTGAGTGCTCAAGATTGTTAGTCCAAGTTGCATTCAAGTATCAGGGTTAGAGTGTCTTACTCAAAGGTATGAGGCATTCTGTCAGGGGACACTTGGTAGCTTTACATTTCCTAATTACTTACATGTACAGGTCATCATCTTCAAGGAATGGTGCCATCTATTCATGGGAAATACCTGTGATCCACTGAGAACTGAGGATTGTTTCTTGCTCTTGCATAGCTCAGGTCAGGTTCAGGTAGGGCCTGGTAGAGCAGACATGGGGCACAATTATCATCAGAAGCCAAGACTAGACTTATCAAACAAATCAAGAACAAAGGAACTGTACAGCAGATGGCAGTGTAAGAGAAGCTCTTCTTCAATATACCCAGGGTGCCAGGATCACAACAACTATGTAGTCTATCATGCAACAAAACACATCTGGACGAGCAGCATAGTGGCTGTAAGGGATTTGCTACAAGTAAATAGTCAAGACCTGGAAATTAGAAGCCAGGGATCTAGTATACATAGTACATCAGCACAACTCGAAAAGAAAGTGCAATGGTGAAAGTAGTGCACACAAAAAAAAACAGTAAGTACAATTTGATATGGAAACATGAATTAGAGCAAGATAACAACTGAACAACAATATGATGATAGCAAAGGTCAATGAGATAGATAGGAGTGGAATTTGGAAATAAACAGGTCAAACTTTGATGCTGCTATGATAGATTAAGATCTAAAACAAAGCTTTGGAGCACAGAAGAATTGTCCAGGTGATCTTCCTGAAGATATAAATTCCAGCCTAGGTAAGAAACACTAAATAATGACTATCACAACAGAGAAAGCAGGAACCTGACTTATGCATACATGATCAGATACTATCATGCTCAGATGCTTCCCTGGTGTCAATACTGAAGTTCAAAATCATGCTGAGACTGACACTTATGTTCCATAGCATTCTGAATGAGAGAGACATCAAACAATCAGCCACTTTGACTATGTACATGCATACAGCTCTTGAAATACACCACCCATCAAGACCAATATATGCAGCTTCTCTGCTTCCTCATAGCAATGGATAGCTGATTGCAAAATGCTGAACAAGGCTGAGAGATAAATGTGAAGAGATGACCAGTGAAAGAGGTTGTTGTTTCGAACTTTGATACAAGAGAGATCATTATAGATTCTTCAGTTTTCAAGGAGAAAAATCAGTACATAGTATTAGGTGGTGAAAAAGAAGCAAGACATACAGATGAAGCATATCCCCAAATATTGTTACATCTAAACCTTCCTTTCTAGCTTCTTCAACAGTGATTTTCAACTGATCAAGGTATTTCTCCAACCCAGAGATGGTATGGCACAGATAGCGAAGGCATACAAGCAAGGTCATAGTTATGGCCACACTAATGACTCTGGCAGTAATAGCAGCAAAGCTCCTAGTTTGAATCTCCTGGCAAAGATGCATGGGGTTGGTGTTAACAAAGGTAGGAGAGTTTGTGTGCATATGCATCATGTAGGAAAGCAGGAGAGCTAGGGTAAGTAAGAGAGGGAATATACAGATATAAATTTATATGATATGTCTACAGCTAGTTAAACCTAATTATAGGTGTATTCCCATGATGGTCAGAGAGCCTTGAAAAACACATGCTAAAAAGCATCCATCACTAAAAGTGCCCAATGCATATATGTAAGTACCCTGGGTTCATGGCCCATCATGCTGCCTGAAGATTATACCATTGGTTCCCTGGTTGACTGACCCATATCAGATGCTGTCAGGCCCTGCCATACTGGCAAAGACTTGATCAGGGATGGTGGGGTTGGTCAGGAATTGGGTGTCACGAACTGCTACAGTTCTTTGTCCTTCTTCTTCTACTTCATTATTGAACCCATTTTCTGATCATTTGTCTATTGCATTTCCTCGATAAACCTTTTAAAATTTATATTACTGACTTCGAACCCTGTCAAACTCTATAATAACTGTCAATCAATCTTCTATTCCATCGATTCTATCTTTACCCTACATTTCTCCACTTTCTCCTATGTTTCTCCTATTTCTCCTATGTTTCTCCTATCACTCATTGTTCTTCTATCACTCATTGTTCTTCTATATAAACCACTAGACATTCTAGCTAGTCCTTTAGTTCATTCACTTCGTCTCCACTCCATACTAGTATTACGCAGTGTAGAGCATAGTCAGCCTACTCGTTTCTCTTTCTCTTATTTCTATCTCTCAATCAATCACTTTGTATCTGTTCTCAACTGTGTGACTTGGGTGGTTAATTGAGTGTACCAGCAATCTTGACATGAGGGATTATCAGGAATGGCAAGGCATATAACACTCAGCAAAGGATATTTGAAATGGCATAGAGTACATTGGGCCCTCACATACTCATTCAGCATTAGAATGAAAAGCAAAGACTTGTATTTAGGTACATACATGGATACATACTCAGTATAATACAAACAAAGAGACACCAACAGCAACCTAGATTCCTGACACACCCAACAATGTCGTCCTTCAAACTCCTGGGCATACTGAGATGGATGTATATGTGCATTCTGTGACTTGACTTTTTAGAGATGAATCAACTAAACAAAGGAACAAAAGAAAACTCACCAAAGGATAACAGTAAGTGGAGGCTATGTGGTCCCGAACAAGTGAACTTGTAAGACATGACATTGTCACTGCCTGAGTAAAGCAAGAGAGCAGTTCATCTCAAGCTGAATGCACTGAGGCTAGTGTTTTTGAAGGGGTTGAGTTGAGAAGTTGGAAAAAGAGGATGTGTACTCATGTAAAGACATGTGCACTGGGCAGCAATATTCCAGTCGTTGCGCATCAGCAGTTTGAGATTTGAGTACATGCCAATTTAAGAGTCAGAAATAGGTGACACACAAAAGAGTCTGTAAACGCACCTCTATCCATGACATGCATAAAGACCAGACACCACCACTGGTGATATTGTTCAGCTTTCATTTCAACACCACAGGCCACAATGTGGCCACCATCCTATTGATACATGGGTGGAAAATGCTGGCAACTATATGTGCACTTTCAACGCAAGGATGTGGTTCACAAGGGTCAAAAATCACATACCACGACATCAAGGAATGCATAACAGATGACCATGGACCGAACTGTACCAGTGTGCAACACAGGACAAGAAGCATTGTCATACACACCAAAATGACACCAAAACTCTTCAAGTTGTGGATAAAGACCCAATGTGATTCAGCAAAGGAGACAATAATCACAAGGGAAGATGCACCTAGTTAGGTCTCATGCCCTTTCTGCTTCTTCCATTGTTCGTCTTGTCCTTCTTCTATTCGGTGTGGGCGACATCTGCACCAGGGTTGAATCTGGGTTATCATGTAAAGTTGGCAACACTAGGAATGTACATGTTTATGTAAGCATGTTCAGCCCCAACAATGAGCTTGTATTCTCTTCCTCTCTTCCTCATATCATCATATATACCAATTTTGATTCTGGAAAGGTGTTTGGGATGATCCTTGGGACAGTTCCCCAGAATCAGAAATTTAATATCCCCTCTCAATACCAAGTTAATATCCCAAAAAATATTTTTGTGTCTAAAAAGCTTCCAAATGCTTTTTCAGAGCTCCTGGCAAGTTTTAGTTTTTTGGACCTCCGCTTTTGGCACATTACATAATACAGATAAGATAGGTGATAAACCATATATAGTAATAATATCATGTAATCACAGCACTTTGTGAGGCACTCATCCCAGACCCACCCTACCCCCTTGAGAATATATGTTTTCTAGCATCTGACTGAGCCATTTACAGGCTGTATTCATCATAGCACTCATATACTGGAAGAAATATGGTCCCAGGACTGGCCCACTCCTCCTCCAGACCCAAAAAATTTTTAAGTCTCTGTGAAAACCTTCCTATGGCAGCTTACTAAGTGCTTATATAATCATGTGCATTCCTAGTGTCACCTACCTTATTAAAACAATGTATGGAGAAGGGAGAGCACAGAAAGATGATGAGATGGATATGAGACTTGGAACAATGAAGGCACTGAGTGTCACTGCCTTGGAACAGCAGAAAGGATGGGGTCTGGTTTTGCAAATGGTTACAGGTATGGGACCAGCAGGGTATGCAGTGTGAGGCGGGCAGGCAAGACAAGAGAGGAAAGTTTAAGGAATGAGTATGGATGTTGTTGTCAGAACTGTGAGCGACCAGCTTCCATGTAAAGCTTACCTTGTAAGTTGACAGAGGAAAATGCAAGGAAGGGGTGAAGAAAGATTTGAGAGAGGATAGAGAATAAGATACGAGAGCAGATGTGAGAGTGAGATGGAGCATTAAATGCATATGGTAGGTGACAAGGCTAGCAGACACACCAACTTCGACCAATGAATAATATGTGTAACTCTGTAAAAGAAGGATATAATTCCATAGACAGGTGACATGTAGAGGGTCCAGAGACTATGGAGCCAGTTTGAGTAAGGAGTTAGTGTGGGTTGATTGATGAGGTGAGATAGAGATGGATGCACATTTGCTGCTGCTCAGCAGGGTTATATGTTCTAAGGAGTCTATGAGTGGGAGGTTGCTGAGAAAAGGGAGGGACAGGACCTGCAATGCTTGGCATGAGGTCTGTGAGAGGAGGAATGTGATTGACTTCATCAATGGGCATGAGTAGAGGATGACAAAGATGATGTGGGTGTAGTAGGTTGGGCATTGCCATTGACAATGATGGAGTTGGCATTGGGGTTGTTGGCAAGGACGATGTCGTCCTTCAATAGCATTGTCCATAACAGATGGTCTGAGCAACTTGGTGGATGGACTGGTGTAGGTACAGCAGGCACCTGAGGCAGAGACTGGAGTTGTGTGCACTTCTGAGTGGGTGTATGTGCTTGGTTTTGGTATGATGAAGACTGAGAAGCCAGTGCCAATGATGTGGTAGGAGAGTACAAGTGATTTCTCAATGGCAGGGAAGGCACTGATTCCAAGTGTTGTCTCCTTTTCATTGTCGGGTATGTCAAGTAGGTGGCTGGTAGCAAAATTTGCAGTGTCATACAAAAAAAGGGTGAACAGAGAGGAAAAGGGGAGAGGAAGAAGGAGAGGTGGTAGTAAGCACTATGAGGTCAGAGTTTGAAATTGAGCAGTAACACATTACGCTATTGCCTTGTTAGGTAATTTACTGTGACTGGCCCCTACTCACCAACCATATGCAGGTATTGCCATTTCCAGCCTTCCAGTCCTCTTGTACTGAAAATCTTCCAAGTCAGTAGCTTGATTGCTTATACAATACTAGCAGCTGGTTCTTCTATCCTTCAACAATTTCTTGGGATTCACTTCTGATTCATCATTGCCTAAACATTGTTGGAACCTTTCATAAGTTTTCCCTCTGATGCTGAGCTAGACATCCTCTCATATTATCTAGATACGCAAAAACCAAGATTCAGTACTCTGCTAGCATATGATACCTGTCTTGTAATCAGTATGTCTTAATGGCAATTAAATGATAACCCATGATAATGTCCTCATCATCCTGACAGTGACATAGTATGATCAGGTCTTCAAATTACGATAACCAAGAATAGGAGGTTGATATACCCATAGAACAATTACAGGTGGGTATAATTGTTGGTCAGCTGGAGTATAGGTCAGACAGTTTTAGTGATGCCCAGAAGGCAATATTTGTGATGACCTGGGGAAACAGGAACCAATCTCATTATGCCTCATTGACCAGCTCTAGACGTACTTACTCATACAGAGGACTCTGGATGAGTTTCCGTGAGTTTCCAAAGATACCAAAGAGATGCTTCCTGGAGATTGATGTCATCTTCAGAGGTATTTATCCAGGGCTACTTCAACATTGAAGATCATTCAGTACCCTGGCTGTACAAATCACAATTGATGAAGCACTGTACACACTAGACAGCCCACTCCTGCCCTACTAGCTGAGTGATTTACCATGCTGAGAGACTTACAAGCCTGGAAAGACAACACACCATGGTGAAGCCCATTTCTCTGACTGATTATCACTGACATGATCTCTCACCACAATGGTCACTCTGAAGGTCCTTGGCAGAGCAAGCACGACAGAAAGGCCCATAACACCTGAGCTTAGAATGACCACAGAAGGAGGAACTGATGCAGATCTGTCATAGTAAAGCAAGCACTCACTGATGGAAAGGAAGCCGACTTTTGTGGGATGATGGCAGTGTTCACCCTAAGGGTTAAGCCTTAATTAAGTTAAGGGCTTAATCTGTTAACAAATTAAGGCCTAATGGCCTTGGGCACCATTAATGGGCCTTAATTAAGGCTTAAAGTATGGCTGACATGTGATTTATTGGGCACAAATTTCTATTTTGGGAGTTTCTTACAGACAAAAATTTTACCTTTCTGCAAGCTTTCCAAGCTTGTCATTGAATTCTTCATAAATCTGTACAGTTGGCTTTGTACTGCACTGGTGACATGAATGATTGCATGTATAAATGCATGGAGGACAATGGTTGACTGTAAGATGGTACAAATGCAGTGAAAAGCTATTGAAAAATATGTCTTAGAGCAACTGAAGAGTGCAGAAAAATTTTTCTAGTAAGACCTTAAAAACCCTTAAATCAGCCCTTAATTAAGCCCAAGTTAAGCCTTTAAGGCCTAACCTTGTTGGGTACCCTTAATTAAGGCCTTAGGGCAAACACTGGATGATGGTGGTTGGGACGTAAGCGCAGTTATGAGATAAGATAATTTCTTTGCCATGAAAAAAACAGAAAGAAAACATTAACTACAGGTGATCTACAAGGGTAAGGAGATTTTTGAGCCAACAAGAAGCCTCTCAAAAGTCACAATTACACCATAACATTAACAGTTTACATTGTACACAATGTCAAATTTTCAAAAATCAGGATCAGCGCAGAAACAACGTAGCGAGCAGAGAACGATAACGAGATAAAAAGCAACAACAAAATAAGAGAGTAGTAAACTTGATAAGCCTGAAAATGGGAAAGCACCTGGGAGAATGATGATGAAGTACTATGAACAGCTTGAGTTAGAATTTTCAACAAAGCGAGACTTGTACTTACTATGCTCAAATCACTACGCCTGAGAACAATCAGACTCCATGCCCAGATGCATGGAGTACGAGGGGTATATCTCTCGTAGCATTCGTTTCAGCGCGCCGGTATTGAAGGTCAAAATCATGCTGAGATTGGCGTCTATGCTCCATAGCATTCTAGAAGATCAAAGGCCTTGAGTGTGATTTGTTTATCAGACTGAGCGCGGCCGCTCACCAGGACTAAGATGTAGAGCTTCTCAGCATCCTCATAGCAATTGACAGCTGACTGCAAAATATTCAATGACGACGAAAGGTATGTGTGGACAGAAAGCCAGCGGAAGAGTGTGTTATTATTCTCCACTCTGATACGGGAAAATTGTTGCAGATTCTGAAGTGTAAACCATGTGAGCAGGAATCCATGATGATCATGATATCGTACGACACACCGACGAAAATCCACCTCGAAGATTGACACATCCAACCCTTCCTCTATAGTGACATCAACAACAGTTCTCAAACGATCGAGGTATTTTTCCAGGCCGGAGACGGTGAAACATGGGTAGCGTAGGCGTAATAGGAGGACGGTGCTGGCGATGATCACAATGCCTGATCCAGCAACAAGAGCAACAAAATTTGAATTCCAAACCTGCACCTCCTCACCAAGGTCGAAGGTTGCTGGTGTGGGATCCATGCTGCGAGAATGGAAGAGTTGCGTACAAGTTGCGTATAAGAATCCAGGAAGGGGGGAAGGAGAATAAGTGGAGCGAAAAGTTGCCCATACGCACCCTTATATGCGACTTACAGCTTCCCACAATTTGGGTAGACGGGGTATAAGGTACTTTCGGCGATTTTAAGCGTTTTTGGCGAGTATGACAGGAGGAATTTACCGAATGACTCGGGAAGGATTTCGGATTGGATTTCGGGGCCACTGCCACAAATCCGTCCTGGGCTGGGACGTATACATATAACGTGAATACATACATCCCCATATAATAGAGCTAAAACCTGTTTTTCGGTTTCATACCCAGATCTGACCATTATTTCGCTCACTGTCCAAGGCGTGAGCTATGTACGAGCGTCTAGAATCGCATCATATAGATACGGTCAATTTACAGAAAAAGTTCTAGTATCCGGAAATATTCAGGGTCGTGTTAAGGGCAAGTTGCCAAGTACTAAACTATGCAGTGGTACATGCACCGTCTACAGCATCCTCCGAGAGACTGTTTCCTCCCTTTTCCTGGCCACGGAAGGAAGACTACGGTCGCAGCACGCTTGATGGGCAGCAATCATGATCAGTTCACTGTAAGACTGCCACTATCTGAATGGGGATGGGCCACAGATGCACAGATGGATATATAGCTTGGACATAACGTGACTCGAGATTAGTGTGTAGCTTGAACTTAAATTCTTTTGATAGGTTCGGGAAAGGTTTGCGTGGGCACAAAGCTAAGGAAGTCCATTAAAGCTATATGGTCCCCGCTCAAGCTTGGGCCCCCATGCCCAAGCAATCAAAGTGGAAGCAGTTTCGGATTTACAACGTAGTGAACTTACTGACAGCAGGATAGCAATACAATAAAAAAGGACGAGGAGAATAAGAAACTAGTGGATGATGTAGCGGTGACTTGAGGGGCTTGAAAGGTATCCGGAAAAAAGATATTCAAATAGAGCCACTGACGCGGAGAAAGACCGTAGAAAGTATAAGTATATCTTGCTTCAAACGGAAGGGAATAATTGGACTATCTACTCACGCCGACGACCTCAAACCACCGGGAGACAATTAGACATATGCATTGTGTCCAGACGCATGAACTACAATGGGTAGATAACCCATCATACGATACTGAATTTCGCAATCATGATGAAACTGGCGCCTGTCCTCTATAGCGTTCTGGGAAAAGAAGGCCCGGTAGCCGCATTAGCGGACACTTATTCCCTAAACGGGAAGACTCACCAACACCGAAACGTGAAGCTTCTCTGCACTCTCGTAGCATTTGATGGTGGATCGCAGGACGGTGTACGAGGAACAGAGATAAATGTGGAGAGATGACCAGCGAAAGAGCCTGCTGTTGTTTTGAACTTGGAGTCGAAAAAAGTCGTTGCGGGCTCTGGAACGCGTAGATTCATTCATCAAGTCAGTATGAATTCTTGAGCGACTCCATGAAACTTATGAATAGACGACATACCGGCGAAGGAGGTCCTCGAACGACGAAACATCCAGTCCTTCCTCTCTACAAGTATCCAAAGTCTTCTTCACGCGATCGAGGAATCTATCTAGACCCGAGACGGTAAGGCATGGATAGCGGAGGCGTAGGAGTAGAATAGCGATGGTGACGACACTCAAACCAGCAAGGAAAGCAACAGCGTTTTTCTTGCTGGTCTCGCAGAGGGTTGGGTTCGTTGATGTTGGATCCATGGAGTCAATCTCTGGATCGCGAAGAATCTGCATTATGCAAGAGGGTAGGAGGGATACAGGAATAGCGAGGACGTGTGGATAATATACCCATTTTGACCGGTGTTTCGGGTCGAGAATCAGTATAACACTCCCTACCTCCTCCTCCGATGGAAGTACATGCATCCCGCCAACGCCAGTCAACTTCAATTTTAATCAGGGCCGTTTCTTTATCGTCATTGGTCAATTCAATTGTACAAGCTGCGCTAGCTATGAGACAGTCGGAGAAAACAGTCGGAGAAAACAGTCGGAGAGATAGCTGATGGGCTGAAATGTCGTCATTGGTTAATTCAATTCAATTGTATAGGGGACTTTCTCTTACAAACTGTGCTGTTGAGCCCTTTACCAGGTCACATATAGTATCGTTTCAGATCTCGTTGTCACGGCAGTGTAAGATTCTCAATTCCTCATGGTGCGCAGCCCGTTATCTTCGAGGACTATCCTTTCCCTGTACATCCGCATTTACCGGGCGCTCAAGATTGTTTCTTGCTAAGTATGATAGTATATCTAGAATATTTCATTGAAATACCCAATGATCTGTCAGGGTAAGTCACTAGTATATACGACTTCTCACTTGATCGCTTTACGTTTACTAATTAACTGGTAGGTACGTTCTCAACCTCCCAGGAATCATGGTTCCTGTACATTCTTTCCTGGAACATGCCGTTGATCCACCGGGAACCGAGGATTATTTCTTGATTGTTTCCTCCCATTGCGCAGCTCCGGTCAAGGTTCGGGTATGGCAGAAACGCGGGTCACAATCAACATCAGGCTCCCAGAAGCTTATAATTGCTGATCGAATTAATCAAGAACAAAGGGATCATACAGTAGATGGCGGCGTAATAGGGGCACTTCTTCAATAAACCCAGGGCACCAGAATCACAGGCTCACAGATTCACTATGTAAAGTGGCAGGTGTACGAACGAGCGTAGTGCCTGTAAGAGTTTTGGATATTAGGCGAATTCTACAGGTAACTGCCAGTTAAGGCTCAGAAATTCGAAGCCACGACCATCCAGAACCTCACTAAAGAACGCACGATGGTAAAACTAGTGCATACAAAGAACAATATGTAAGTACATTTTAATACAGAAATACAAAACAGAGCAAGACGACAACTGAACGACAACATGATGATAGAAAAAGGTCGATGAGATAGGAGTGGAATTTCAAAGGAAGTAAACGGATCGAATGTTGATGCTACTATGATAGATTAAAGCAAAGCTTCGAGGCGCAGCAGGATTGCCCAGATAATCGTCGTGAAGAATTAAATTCTATAGCCTATATGTAAGAAATACTAAATAGTGTCTCTCACGAAAGAGAAAGCAGGAATCCGCTTATGCGTACATGCTCAGATACTATCATGCCCAGATGCATGAATCACAATGGATAGACTACTAGGGGAACGTTCGCTTCCCCGGCGTCGATACTGAAGTTCAAAATTATGCTGAGACTGACGCTTATGTTCCATAGCGTTCTGAATGAGAGAGAAAAATCGAACCAACGTCGAACGATCAGCTACTTGAGCCATGTACACGCGTACGGCTATTGAAATACGCCACCCACCAAGACCGATACCTGAAGTTTCTCAGCTTCGTCATAGCAATGAATAGTTGATCGTAAAGTGCTGAACGAGGACGAGAGATATGTGTGAAGAGAGGACCAGCGAAAGAGGTTGCTGTTGTTTTGAACTTTGATATGGGATAGATCGTTGTGGAGTCTTCGTTTAAGTATTTAAGGAGAAAGGCATGGGAAAGGAGAAAAAAAAATTAGTACGTAATATTCGGTGGCAGAAAAAAAGCAAGACATACTGATGAAGCGTATCCTCAAACATCACTACATCCAATCCTTCCTTCCTAGCTTCTTCAACAGTCGTTTTCAACCGACTGTCGACGTATTTGTCTAACCCAGAGACCGTGAAGCACGGATAGCGAAGGCGTACAAGCAAGGTCGTGATTATGACCGTACTAATGACTCCGGCAGTAATAGCAGCAAAGCTCTCAGTCTGGATCTCCTGGCAAAGATGCATGGGGTGGGTGTCGCTGAAGGTAGGAGAGTTTGTGTGCATGTAGGAAAGTGGGAGAGAGCTAGGGTAAGTAAGAGAGGGTACACACGGACGTACTTTTATATGATACATCTACAGCTACGTACCGGAGAAATGTCTCTTACCATCTTTCACCATCTGTAACCGTGCACAACTCGCAGATTTGAATGAGTGGCTGTGCGGTTTAATTTCTGTGCATAGTCCCTGTCCCTTTTCGCTTACACAGCACCACATGCCCATCGCGTTACATCAATTCGCCAACTTATGACACCGAACCAATCCAGTCTCCAGATCTCCAGAGCTGCAAATCAACGCCTTGGGCGTGTAAGTTAGTATCACGAGGTCATCGCCGATGACAGTAAAGGTAACAAGAAACGAGATATGAGCGAAGTATATTCCCCAGTCCTTTGATATTGACGCCTCCCTCCGACAACTTGTCCATTTGCGCTTACACGGGACCACATGCCCACGAAACATCGCGTTGTATCAATTCGCCAAATTATTACACCGAACCAGTCCAGTCTCTAGAGCCGCAAGCCAAGGCCTTGGGTACCTGAGCTAGCATCACATTGTCATCGCCGACGACAGTATAACGAGGTATGAGCGAGCATAAAGCCTATATGGGCATGCATATGATTTTGCATAGGCGAACGGTACTACAACACATCGGCATATCGTGGAATTAACTCTCATACAACCAGCCCCAAACCCAGACCACGGACACCAGCAACGCCACACAACCCACTTAAGCAATCAAAGTGGAAGCAGTGGCAGAGTCGTACTTGAAGGTAGGAGGAATCTGCTGCTTCGTCTTGTAGTAACGAGCAAGACGGTGGATACGAGACTCGATAAGGATAAGACGGAACTTGGAGTCCTTGTCTTTCCTGTTGACCTCGAGGTGCTTGCGGACGGCGACCGCCTTTTTGATGAGGTGCCAGAGGTCCTCAGGGATGGATGGGCCAAGTCCTATCCCCAAACAAAAGGCATATTGAAATAGCATGATAGAGAGATAGCAGGGAAGGAAGAGGGAGTAAGGATGAAAAGAAAGTGTATGAGAACGAGTTAAAGCAGAACAAGTATTGCAACACACCTTGTGATTTAAGGATACGGAGGATTTTGTTACCAGTCACGAAGCGGACTTGGGGAATACCGTGCGAGTCACGGAGAGTAACACCAATCTGGGAGGGAGTGAGACCCTTTCTGGCGAGTTTAATGATTTGGTCGACAACTTCGTCGGGGGTCGTCTTCAACCATGCAGGAGGAGTACGGCGGTAAGGGAGGGCAGAGGAGGCTAAAAAAAAATTGGAAAAAATCCTAGACTAGCAGCTCGGAGACTACTCACAAATACCCTTTCCGGGGGCGTGCATACGACCCATGGCTGATTATTGTCTTGAGGGGTGAGGAGAAAAAGGTGGGTCTTGAGATGCGCTTGCGCTGGACAACGAGGACAGGAAAAGTTGGGAAAGCGTCCAGTTACGCATGGCAATTGCCGGACTGTGGCTGAAAAACTATACAGCTGGTTTGTGGCTTGCGTGATGGCGCGTGACCCAACAACGGAAAGTGTTTTGAAGTGTTTGTTACCTCGTCCACTCCCTCAACTCAAGCACGTCGAGCTCAACGCCGAGGCTCGTACGCAGGTCAAGCTTAAAACGTCAAGATGAAGATTAACATTGCTAGTGCGTCTATTGTGTCTTTGGTCCTGAAAATTCCCTAATTTTCTACTTTTTAGACCCCGCGACTGGGGCCCAAAAACTTATCGACCTCGACGACGAGAAGCGCTAGTGCGTGTGGTGCCATTTCCAGGAATCCTAGAGTCTAACATGTTATTTCAGCCGTGTTTTCTTCGACAAAAAAATTGCGCAAGAAGTCCCCGCTGACTCCATTGGTGACGAATGGAAAGGATACATCCTTCGTATCACTGGCGGTAACGACAAGCAAGGTTTCCCCATGAAGCAGGGTGTCCTCCTCCCCAATCGTGTCCGTCTTCTCCTCTCCGACGGCCACTCTTGCTACCGTCCCCGTCGTACTGGCGAACGCAAGCGTAAATCCATCCGTGGATGCATCGTCGGCCCAGACATCGCCGTCCTCTCCGTCGTCATCGTTAAGCAAGGTGACGAAGAAATCGCCGGGTTGACCGATGTCGTTCTCCCCAAGCGTCTCGGTCCCAAGAGGGCTACCAAGATCCGCAAGTTCTTTAACTTGAGTAAGGAGGACGATGTGAGGAAGTATGTTGTGAGGAGGGAGGTTACGAGCTCGGAGAAGGAGGGTGCTAAGCCTTATACCAAGGCGTGAGTGGTTTTGCTTCTTTTTTTCGATTTTTGACGTGGCTAACGTACCCTTGTCTGTGTTTCAGTCCTAAAATCCAACGTCTCGTCACTCCCATGCGTCTCCAACGTCGTCGTCACCTCCGTGCTGTCAAGCGCAGAAAACTCGAGCACCAGCGCGAGCAAAAGTCCGAGTACGAGTACGTATCGTTTTTTCGCTTTACTGATTTTTTTTTCTCGCCTCTTTTTGTTTTCATACATACAATCTCTGACCTTCCCTCTCCTCACAGCGCTCTCCTCGCCAAGCGTGTCGCAGAACGCAAAGCCAAGGTCGCCGCCATCAAGGCTTCGCACCACAAGGCTGCCTAAAATCTCCTTTCTCGTCTCTCTCCCTTCCTCTCCGCGTCTCTACAACTCTACCTTGCCATTCCATACCGCCTTTTGGGAAACGTCGGGTTTCGGGTCGGATAACGAATAACCATAGACGGTTGGTGGTTATTTGCCTTTTGGCGAGGGAAGGAAGGAAGAAGAAATGAAAAAGGATATTTGACGCGTGTCTCTTTGGTGTCTTGAGTATACGATACGTAGGTCTGCGATGATGATGGTGATGATGGTGGTGGTTGGTTGGTTTACAATGACGCACAACACATGTCTCATTCTTTGTCTCTACTGTTTTACTTTTCTTTGCAATCCCTCTCCCCTACTGCTGTACACCCGCCATGTCGCTATCGTCGTCGTCGTCGTCGTCACCGTCGCCTCCATACCTCTACCTATGCCTATTGCTTATATGAGAATCATGCATGCATGCAAAAACAAATCAATCACAATTCTTCGATTCTTCCGGTATGAGAAGAAGTCGAGCTCGGGATTGGAGCTGGATTAGCAGACTGCCCCGGATTGACGCCAGACGTGTACGTTTTGGTGCAGGCAAAGGGAGCCTGAGGAGTGAGCGCTCAGGCTACAGGTAAGCAAAGCTGTAGACTAGGGCCTGAAATCAAACGAGGAATATGTGAAATTCCCGGCTGGATGAGATCTCCCCCGTTGGTGAGACGGACGACAACACCTTTGCAATTCAGTAGCTATAGGCAGTTAGATGAACTTAAATGAAAAATCCCGCAGAAATCGTTTGTATTGCAAAGATCCGGATACGATACGAGGAACGAGTAAAGTACAAACGGATAAGATAACGACTCGGTGCAAGTTAGGTTCGTTCCAAGCCCCTTCTCTGATTGGCTGGACTTGTTTGCGGCACTTTATTGTTTATCGTTATTGACGTGCCTTCAGAGAAGGGGCTTGTTGCAAGATGATGATTTTAGAGGGCTCGTAGAACGACTTTCTACTACCACTGCCTCCGCCGTTCCCTACCTCTGGCTTCCTCAGTCCACTCTTACTATGTCACGCAACACCCTCTCTTACTCAGAACTCTCAAGTAATCCTATCATACTTTTCGGCCTTGGACACAAAATCAAGACCTCTGAAAAATCGTTTGGCCGTGGTAGTCTGAGTGCTCCAGGTGTGTCTGAAACATATGTTCGTTATTACTAAGGATCCTAACAATGCTTCCAAG
Organism: Tetrapyrgos nigripes; assembly: GCA_013368315.1. Classification (NCBI taxonomy): domain Eukaryota; kingdom Fungi; phylum Basidiomycota; class Agaricomycetes; order Agaricales; family Campanellaceae; genus Tetrapyrgos; species Tetrapyrgos nigripes. The sequence continues at coordinate 27,053 of JAACJM010000282.1, read as the reverse complement.
TCATTTTGACGCGCTCTAGTATACCCGCCCATTGTCCTCAGCGTCTCTTTCAGTGTCGGCACCTCAACCCCTATTCCAAGTCTAGCAGTCCTTTCCACCTAGTCACCTCCCACTTTGGCTTCTCCTGTCCCAGACACTTCAATAAGGCCAACAACGTCCTCTGGTGCCTTTCTGGCCCTCAGTAGGGCATCACGGCATGCGTTCTTCTTAGTGTAAAGACCAGCATCATGTCGCACTGCCGCTGCCTCCACTATTTCTTCATGAACAAAGATGCGCACTGCCTCCAGTCAGCGTCCTATGGGCCTGGTCACCCAAAACTTCTTGCCTCCACCAACAACACTGCTACTCCTACTCCCAATTGTTAATAACTCCTGCTAGTGTGCACTAAAGTATTACTGCCTGTATGTACATCAAGGTGTCAGTAAGACACAAAGTAAAACGTACAAATAGAAAGAAGTTATTGCTTCTTAGGCCTGGAGGGACATGAATCTCACTAAAACTTGTATTTATTTCTACCTATAAGGCTGCTCCAATGTTTCTCACCTAGAACTCCTCATCGCAGTGGTGTTGTACCCTTTTTTGAACCTCATCACATTGTGTGACATATGTGACAACTTACTGCTCATATTGATCACCTTCCCTCCTCTAACACCTGTATTGCTAGCATGTCCTCTGAAGGTGGAAAATACAATTCCAGGTCATCTATATGCACCTGAAGTATATGCTGCCCAGCCCACTTGTTCTCCATATTTCTCTAGCAAATTCAGCAGCCTCAAGAAGTCTCTGTCTCAATTCTGCGTGTGACTCCCCTTAGCTGGCAAATATGTATTGTATATTAGATTTTATCAGGAATTTGGCATACACAGTCTGATAGGGTACCTTCTAAGCTACATTTTTGTCTCTTACAGTACATGTTTCCAGGGAGAATTGAATGAGCTAGTAAGCCGCCAATGAGCCCTATCATTTGAAACATTTTCTTGCAAGCCCCCTCTAGCAAAGGGCGGAACTTTGTGGGGTTTGTTCCGAACCTAGGGGTGCAAGTAGTTACACTTTGTTTGTTTGTACCTAGTTAACTAAGGCTTTACATTTGACCTGTCACCGTCAACCCCAAGGGGTGGGCAGGCTGTGATGCTGTGACATCGGGTCAGTTGGTTGGTTGGTTGGTCAAGGGTCTAAAAAAATTTTGGTGCCAAATTTTTTTGGAAAAAAGCTGGGCTGGGACACACTACATGACATTTTCTGACCTGGAAATACCTCTCACAGTACTTTCCGAGATGTGAAACTAAAATTTGAAGTGAAGAACCCTTGAAAAGAACATGTATGAGTTGAAGTACGAGGCATGATAGGGGTGTGGGAATGTCAGCTGAACTTCGGCACTGAGAAATGCATGAAGCATGGGAAGGACCTTCCTGATATAGGGTCAGTCAGTCAGTTGGTTGTCTAAATTGACCCTTAAAAAATAACCCAATATCCTTAAATTTTTTTTTGCCCACCCCTTGGTCAACCCAGTTCCAGTGAACTGTTTTCCTGTCTTTTTTCACTATTTTTACCTGTCAAATTCAAGTCTTATTGCATCCAAGATGCCTAAAGAAGGTTCCAACATTTTCAAAAGAACTGGATCACTGGCCAACAATGATAGAGCACCCATCATGCGTTATAATCTGGCGTTTTACTCAGCTCTCAGGAAGCTTCCAGTGGCAGAGAGGCTAAAGAAGAACAAGAAGATTGAGGAGAAAGAGGTGGAGAAGAGGATAAAGGCAGTGGAGATCTTTGAAGCGCAGGCCAACAATGCCACAGTACGCCAGAACCTCCTTCCCCTATCGCATTGTGCATTAGCATCAACGAAGATGAGCTGTTGCCCATCATGCACTTGGTTGATGCGAAAGCCAAGGTCCAGGATTACCTAACGAACACATACTGGACCTGGGAGAAGAACAAGAAGGATGAAGAAGTTAGGGCATTGCAGGGTAACATCACACCAGAACAGGATAAAGAGAAGGAGAAGGAGAGCAAGCAGAAGTATATGATGGACTGGAAAGGTGTCGAGAGGACCAGTGCTCATTGCAAGGTTGTCATCCACAAGGATATTATCGAGGCCACTGGATATTCCTTTATTCCCCTCAGAGTTTTCCTCAACAAAAACCTTGAATATATCTTGTCTAATGTCCTCTTTTTTGAGACGAGGAAGGTTTCAACTTCAGATGGGAAGACAGAGGTGTGTATCCTCAAGATCCCAGAGCTCTGTGCTAAACTGGGAATCACGATGGAATCAGATGAAGGCGATATCCAGGGCATGACAATGGAGGAGTTTAGAGAGGCAGCCAGCAACATGGTACAGATGGCAGTGGAGTTGGACAAATTGGGTGATAGCGACTATGCGGACTGGGCCAGGAGACACTTTCAGGATAACGAAGCCCTGATGCCATTTTGGCAGGAGATGGAGTGTAAGTTGCGCTGTGAACAGTACTCCTCCACTATACCTTCAACATCTCAGATTACGAGAACAAATGGAGAAAGGTGACAATGAGTAGGGATTTCGGTAGGCAGATGGACGACTTGAAGAGTTCAATGGGAAAGTAGATGGAAGAGATCAAGAAGCAGCTGGTGGTGGCTCAACAAGAGAAGGAGAAGAAGATTGCATTCTCCTCCAATCAGGCCTCTTCATCCTCATTGTCATACTTCTTTCCAAAGAGCAGCAAGAGTGCTCCTGCTGACACTTGCTGCAACACCTGTGGCAGGAAAGGTCATTTCACCAAAGCACATGACAATTTGCACAGCCGTCCCCTCTGGTGCACAGTCCAAGACGGAATCTGCTTCACTCAGACCAACCAGCCTATATGTGTTTTCTTCAGCATCTTTGGACACGCTAAAGGAACTGGTAAATGTGCTACCAAGTGTGGAGGAGAACAGATCTGCTCCCTCTGTGGGGACTCCAGTCACTTCGCCCAATCCTGCAGCAAGCGAAAACTCACTTGAAGATCTATTCTTCAACATGCCAGCTTTGGTGCCTAACAATGACTTGGAGGACAATGATGACGACGTCCCAGATTCCTATCACTACCAGGAGCAGCAACCACCTCCACACACTACCCCTCCTTCAGCACAGCCTAGTGAGAACACAGATACTTTCAAAGAAGATTTGCAGAATTTCTTGGACCTCTTGACACCACCATCGCTGGTGTACACTGACTTCTCCTCATCAGTGCACCATCGCCCTCCTGACCCAGAGGCACATTTTTGGCAAAACGACATCTATAATTGCATTCATACTCCTTACGACGCCAACACTTTTGCAGAAGAGCTTGCCACCAATGGTCTTACTGACAACTATCCTTTTTTGGTCAAGTATTTACACAATGGTTTCCCTATTGGCGACATGCCGTTTCTTGATCACACTACTATCCATCCCAATCATGATTTGGTCAATGAGCACATCGAGGTTGTAGATGAGTATTTGGATGGTGAGGTCAAAGCAGGTAGGATGAGTGGTCCCTTTTCAAAGGAGACTATCACACAGATTCTGCAGGGACATTTTTACTGCTCTCCGCTTATTGTCGCAGAGCAGGATCAAGGTCCAGGGAAGAAGACAAAGAAGAGGATATGCTGACACCTCTCCAAGGAGTCAAAAACCAAGGAGTCAGTTAATTCCTATATCAAGAAGGAGGACTTCCCTACTTGCTTTGATACAGCAAATTGGATTGCTGAAATAGTGAGTCTCTCTTCTATTCTCTTATTGTTTTGTATAGGACATCATTTCGTCCTTTCTGTTTATTGTTTAGTATTGACACCATTGCATCAGTACATTGTTTGATATTTGTTGACACCGTTGTGTCAACATCCGTTCTGAAATTTGTTGACGCTGTTGTGTATGTATATTGTTTGATACTTGTGGATGCTGTTGCATCAGCGTTATTCTGTTGTACCTGTTGATGCTGTTGTGTCAGTATCTCCTTGCCATTGATGACTGACATTGTTGTGTTAGTTTTTTTGTAGTGCAGCGTTGATTATTTTTCACCGGATGTCTCTTTTACCTGACACTGTCATAGTGATGCCCATTGGCACCTGCTGGCATTTTCGAGCTATTCATCATCTCTTTCTTTCTCTTTTTCCTCTTCCATCTCTTCTATTTCATCATTTTCTACCTTTTATCACTTGATATGTCATGAACCTATGAACACATTCTCATTTTTGTAATGATATCTAGATTGCCAATGCTCCTCCAGGTATGCAAGCAACGACTATGGATATTGAGAAATTCCATAGGACTTGCCCAGTTCATTGGTTTTGCAAGGACAGGCTGGCAAGTTTTATGTTGAGCACTGTATGCCATTCAGATGTGCCTGTGCCAGTAGTAATGCTGGCATGATCACCAACTCTGTGGTCAACATTTGGAGCAAAAAAGGTTTCTCTCCTATCTTGAAATACAAAGATGACTTGAAGTCACTCCGTTTTCCCATGTACCCTTCCCTCATGTACTGCTTTGATCATGCTGCTCTTTTCCATGCTATTGAACAACTTCATGTACTGTGGCACCCTGACAAAGGAGACACTGAATATGTCACTGTTACGACTGTCATTGGTTTTTTCTGGGACATACCTCAGAAGAGGGTCTCTCTTCCAGACGAGAAGAGGCTGAAGTATCAGCACTGTCTGGAGTCCTACATCATCTTTCCCCATTGTCGATTCCGTCTTGATGATATCGAGTCTATGCATGGGAAATTATGCCACTGCGCATTTGTATATCTCCATGGCTGCACCCATCTTCCCTCATTTTCCAACTTCACCACCATGTACAGAAACAATTGATGGAGTCTGCAAAAGCCACTGGGAATACTGGTTGCTAATGCAAAATGGTGGTATAACACACTGCAAAACAATACCTTTTATCGCCAGTTGCAATGGAAGGGTGCCCCTGTTGATTTAGGACTTTATGTCGACACCTCTACAACTTGGGGTATCAGTATCATCATCTCAGGCAGGTGGACATACTTCAAGCTTTGTTTGGGTTGGAAGATCCCAGGGCAGGATATTTGTTGGTTTGAAACTATTGCTAACAAACTCCTATGCTATTATCTCGATCTCTATGGCCATCACGACTGCCACATCATCATCCACTCAGATAACCAAGGCACTATTGGTGCCATCTGAAAATCCTGTAGCCCGAATGAATGGATCAACACATCTGTCAGACATATTTACACAACTTTGAACCCAATTGGCATTGTGCCAACCCTTGTCTATGTCGAGTCAGAGAAAAACCCAGCTGACAAGCCTTCACGCAGAATCGCTCGTGAGCTGGAGTTGAAGATGATGTCTCGTGTTACGCTCCCAAAGGAGCTTGAAGGCATTCTTGTGCATGTTTAGGTGTGTAACATTGATTAATTTTTGTCTGAATTGATAACTGATATCATAACGCACAGTGACCTTGACTTACCAGTATCACCAGGTGGTGACATGAGGTCAGAGAAACCACGCATCTCAAGACCCAAACACAATCCTACTCCCACTTCACTATTATTCTCTGATTTCTTGTCCTTTCCCAGGGACCAATATTTATCTCCTTCTCTGCCTCCAACTATCCCATGCCTTTCAACTCTTTCCTGGATCTCGACCTGCCTGAGATTCCTCCTCCACCTCAACTTGTATCAGCTCTCTCCAATCATCCAACATCTTTCAATTTTTTCCTAGATCTTAATCTGCCTGAAAAACCTCCTCCATCTGAGAAATCTCGTTTCTCTGACCCTGATGCTCTACCACCAACTTCATTATTGACTAAATGTAAACCGATGAAGGGGAACAATTACGAAAACTCATCATTTAGACCCTGGGTTACAGCTGAACAACATTTGATGTGGTGGAAGTCTCCAGCTGTTATAGACACCCAATGCAAACGACAAGCAAACTACTCAGAGGCAACACTGAAATGGGTGGATAAAGTGATTTCTGGGTCCACTGTTGATGCTAGCAAGTCTTTTCTCGTCTTTTTTCAGCCCACCCGCCACTTCCTTGGCTTTTGGAGCATCAGGATTCCTATCTGAAGATGGTCTTGACCCCCAAAACAGCCCAAGGCCTCGACCGAGCCAGCCGTTGGCAGTATTTCCTTGCAAGGATTTTCCCGCACTGGTCACATGCCCTTAGCTCAGGCCGAGCCCTTCTCCAAACCCTCACTTGTAGTATTGAGCATTGTCCTTTGTTAACAAGCATCAGACTCTTTCTTTGTTACTAATTTCAAACACCAGTTAGTGTTTGATACATTATGTTAGTGTTGTAAGCAGTCCAGCTCGACTCCGGCTAGCTGACGAGCTGAGCCAGTTTTTGAGCCACAACTTGGCTCCAGCTCAGAGTCGGTTAGAGTTGACATTAATGAGCAGAAAATTATTGAGTGAAAGAAGCGCATAATGGTCTCTGAAGTACAAGAGGGATCTAATCTATCATAAGCCATGACTTTTTAAGCTTTTGACACATGTTGGAAGGACTTTTGCAATTGAAAGACCCGTCGCAAATATTCGCTCTGTCTATATTTGGTATATTCCCATGGGCAATTTAACCCTGAGTTCCCTGGAAATGGTATATCTACTTGCTCACAAGGTAGATATGCTATCCAATGACTGGGCCATGCTTTTCCAGAGCTTAATTTATCCTTGAGGCCATACACCATACACCTTCTCCCAACCTCCTGGCCATAAGCAATTTTGCACCAGCTCTAAATGACTCGAGTTGGAGTCGAGTCGATTTTTCAGCTTTTTGCAAGAGCCGAGCCGGAGCAGACCGTAGCCGAACTGTTACAACACTACATTATGTTCTACCGTTTACTACGAAAACCCAGTTATCTTATAGGAGGCAACATGTGTATTGCAAAGGAGATTAGTCTCGTCCCCAGACATTCCGCATCACTCTGCCCACTTCGGATGAATCCGGCGGAGTTTGAAATCTTCGTCCAAAGCGGGGTGGCCTAAATAGCAAATTTGAAATCCTCAGCCTGACAGCAGTGTGGTAACACACCTAATATCTGGGGACAAGACTAAAAGGAGATGCGATCAGGACAGAACCTTTGATTCAGTGCTCTATTAATATGATCTTCATCTCATGTCTGTCTGTCTACGAGAAACTATAAAGCCGCTGCATACCAGAGGCTGGATTGAGCATCTGACTGCACTCAGAACCCACCAAAATCACATACCTCATCGCTCCTCATGCCCAGTGTCGAGTCCTCTGATATCCCGAGACCATCATTGCCGAATGGGGTAGTTGCTCAGGTGGACACTTCCTCAGTCTCAATCCTCGGGCCCCTATTCCGATATTCAGTTGTCGTCATTCTCATATCTTGTGGACTTTTCATCCTTCGCTATTGTTATCCCTGCTTGACTCTTCATGGTCTGGACCGCTACATCTCCGAATCTCAAGACGTGCTGGAACGCTGTCAGGAAGAGGGGGTCCCTGCAACCGTGTGGCATACTCACGAGTCGGATCTCTTGAGGTGCGAGTTAAGTTTGAGTTTTTTTAGTATACTCTAAAGCAGTTACTATTCATGTGCATCCCGCTGCTTGCACTGTTTGTTTTGTAGATTCGAGGATAGGCTATCTGTCATGAAGGAAGAATCCTCTCGTCATCTATTTCGCTGGGCGTCTATGCATATCTATGTTTTCCATAGTCCCAAAATAATCCCGGAAATAGTCCGCTGCTATGATAACGTTCAGGCTGTCCAAGCCTCTATCATTGTGAGTCTGCATATACATTTGTTTTATTGAGTCGACGTTTCTCAGAAGAGACCTGATCCCAGAGAATTATTGAGCATTACGGCAGACGGCAGAGAAGCACTGGCAGTGCACTTCCTGAGAACCCACATTTTCATACCGCTGGCATATTAGAGCCAGCCATAGGCATCTGAACAGGACAGATGTCCAGTGATTTTCGCGGTCGGATTGTCTATCAGCTGTAGTAACCATTTCCAAGGAGGAGTTGTCGGTTAAATTCATTGAATATTTAGGTGATGAGCTGGAGAAGTGAAAGCTGGTGGTATATCCGCATATTATTCACCTGGAGAATTGGGTGACTGGATTGTGGCTGATAGTATGTGTACTGATTATTCGTTTGTATGCTTTGCTTTTGCTTTCGTCTTGCTATACAAGTTCCCCCCTGATTGCATAAATCCCGTTCTCGTACTGATCGATGTCTTGAGTTTTTGGATTGACCTTCCGGATTCAGTCGCAGTCGCGAGCAGTTCCACAGCTCGGAAGTGAGAGGATACTTACTCAACCTCTTACTTAAGTATCACTAAAAACAATTCAGGCGAAGTGGCGAGTGAGAAGATACTTACTCAGCTTCTTACTTAAAAAAATAATCAGAGGATGCTTGATTTCTAACGGTTTGTGCGGACATCCGAGTACAAAATAAGATGGGGTTCATCAAGTGTCATCTCCACACACGAAGACTTTTAACGCTGACAAACCTCGTACCTCTTCATACATGTGTATGCTTCACGGTGAAGATTCAAAAAAAGAGCTCATTTACAGATAGTAGACATGCATACGAACGCTCAAAAGCGTTCGCTTCAAATACATTTAGTCTCAGCAACTCGGAATCCTGCACCTAGTTTCAGTTCAGTTTGCTTCTCAATGAACCTTTCCCGTTGATTTATCCGACATGGCGCTAATGGACGGAAAACTGAACCTACGATGGACTGAAGGTTTTACTAAGATTTTACTAAGATACTTTATTACTACCTGATGCACTTATATTTGAGACCAACCCGTCTCTGTCATCTGATATGGGCTGACATTTATGCTTCCCGTATCAAATTAGAAGTATCGCCAGCCACGCAGCTCAGGACACTGGAGCTTCAGCTACCTATGTACGCAGCAAGGTATAATTCACATATCGGGAACCGGTGATAAGATTCCCATTTTTTCCGTCTTATCCCCGTCGGTCTGTACGTGCGAAAACGAATTTACGCTCTTTGTTCTCAACTATCACCGTTCCTGTCGACTTGTTATTGGAAAAGCCCTTTTCTCCTATTCGCAGGAGTCTTTTTCGAGGGTCATGGGCCCTGGGGTGACTGCAAGTAGACTACGAAGTGGGATGAGGATGTGCATACATGGGGAATTACGAAGATGTGTCTGTCCCTATTAACTAGGACTTACATATACTATCTATGAGTCTGTATGTATGTATAAGCTTGACTTGTACTGCCTCTGTGATGTTTACCAGTCGGCTTCATGCTCCATGTTTTTCGAAAGGGGCAAGTTTTGTTCTAGCTACAAACAAAAACATACCTATGGAGATTGCGGGTATCAGAAATCTGCGGGTACCCCATGCGGGTACACAGCGGGTACATGCGGGTGATGCGGGTGATGCGGGTACCCATTACCCTTTGCTTATCATGTAGAATCTTAGTTGATTAAGCCTTCTAATTGCTCTTTTTATTGTGTAGATAGTCCTTTCAAAATGCAGAGTCTGTTGTGTAGCAATTTCACAAAGAACAGAAAGCGCTGTCGGTATTGAGGTAAAATCATTCATACAAAAATGATGGGATTTATGTGGTATATGCAAGACTCAGCATCACCTATCATTGACACTTTCTGACCCACTCTGCACTTACTTTTGCCCTTCTCTGCAAATGGGACTGCTTGTAAGTATGAGTATCCAACGTTACATAGCCTTAGTTGCATAGAATATTCTTTTTGTAGAAATGGCTTGGTAAAAGCACCATACGGCCCGCTGTTGATGCTACTTTAGCAGGCAGGTTAGTGTACCAGCATGAAAGGCAGTTCAGTCACAAATTACAGCCAAAAAATCTAACACCAGATTTGACATTTTCTATTTATTTTTTTTTTTGGATTTCTTCTGGATTTTTTTTGGTCAGAGAGACTGAGCTTTCATTCATGCCAGGACAGTAGTATGTATGTGCAAATAGCCGTTCATTCTCTTCAACGGACTCTCATACAACATCAAGGCAAGAAACATAGTACCCGCATAGGTACCCGCATGGTACCCGCATGGGTACCCGCATGTGCACAGCCACTGCGGGTACCATGCGGGTACCATTCGTGAGCATTACTAACATCCACACAACATCTAACAGTTTGAAAACAAGGAATGCTGTAGCTTCTGTACTAATAGCCAGTACCTTGACATGCTCAATGTGTAGAAGTAAATTTCTATCATAAATTCTAGTAAACCTTGGGCTGAATTCACATTGATCTTGACTTTTCTAGAATTGGATGAACAAATTACTTTGTTGAACACTTGAAACATTGACTCAGTGATGTATTAGAATGAGTATGTTGCATTTACACTGCGAACCACGAAGAGTTTTATTGATGCAGGCTTCATTTCAAGTCTAAGGGTAATTTGGGTACATAATTCATAGAATATTGGCATGCAGAGAATGGAAATAGTCTCTAGTGCATGCAATAAGCTTTTGGCAAAAATATCTAGGCTGCTTTGTAGAGAAATACTCGAGTTAGGAATGAGACTACTGCAGATGGGAGTGAGTGGCTGTGCTTATCCATGTACATTTGAGTTTCACTACACTTCGTTGAAGTCTATCTACAAGCTCTATATTCACTTTTATGTCTCTCTACTATGTTACAAATGCTCGTATGTATGCCATATAATGCTGAACTCAAATATTTAATGGTACCCGCAGCCCACCCGCAGACCCGCATGGGGTACCCGCAGATTTCCCTATACCGTGGAGATTGCCATTGGATCTTGTTTGTGATGCATACGCAACAAAAGGCACGCGGTTTTGAATCCAAATCAGCTGGATGCCACCCCCACCATCATTGTCCCTCATACCCAACATCGAGTCCAGCATCCCAAGACCACCATTGTCGGATGGGGTAGGCACCCAGATCAACACTCAAATCCTCGAGCCTCTATTTCGATATTCGATCGTCGTCATCCTCGTATCTTGTGGATTTTTCATCCTTCGCTACCGCTATCCGTGCCTAACTCTTCACTGTCTGGAGCGCTACATTTACAAAGCGCGAGACGTATTGGAACGTTGTCGGGAAGAAGGAGTCCTGCAACCGTGTGGCATACTCACGAGTCAAATCTCTGGAGGTGCGAGTTAAGTTTGTGTTTTTTAGTGTACTTACTATTCATGTGCATCCCGTTGCTTGCACTGTTTGATTTTTAGATTCGAGGATAGACTATCTGTCATGAAGGAAGAATCCTCTCGTCATCTATTTCGCTGGGCATCTATGCATATCTATGTCTTTCATAGTCTCAAAATAATCCCAGAAATAATCCGCTGCTATGATGACGTTCAGGTTTTCCAGGCCTCTATCATCGTGAGTCGGCGCATACGTTTGTTTTATTGAGTCGACCTTTCTCTGAAGAAACCTGGCCCCAGAGAAATATGGAGCATTACGGCAGACGGCAAAGAAGCAGTGCGCTTCCTGAGAACCCACATTTTCATACCGCTGACATATTAAAGCCAGCCACAGGCATATGAACAGTACAGATGTCCAGTGATTTTCATGGTCGGAATGTGTATCAAAGCTGTGGTAAGTAGTATGTCATATTCATCCAAGCAGGAGCAGTCAATTAAATTCATTGAATATTTAGGTGATGAGTTGGAGAAGTGAAAGAGGCTGGTGGTATATGCGTATATTACTCATCTGGAGAATTGGGTTGTGTATGACTGGATTGTGGCTGATAGTATGTGTACTGATAATTCGTTTGTATGTTTTGCGTTTGTTTTCGTCTTGCTATACAAGTTCCCCCTGATTGCCACATAAATCCCGTTTTCGTACTGATCGATGTTTTGGATTGACCTTCTGGATTCGGGCGCAGTCGCGAGCAGTTCCGTACCTCGGAAATGAGAGAATACTTACTCAGCTTCTTACTTAAAAACATAATCAGAGGATGCTTGATTTCTAACGGTTTGCGCGAACATCCGAGTACAAAATCGGATGGGGTTCATCGAGTGTCTCCCCCACACACGAAGACTTTTAACGCTGATAGACCTCGTACCTCTTCATACATGTGTACAGTGGATCCGAATGATGATGATCCAAAGATCTCATTTGGGGACTAAATAGTGGACACGCACTCTCAACAGTGCTCGCTTCAAATACATTTTAGTCTTTAGGGATATCTTCAGCAACTCGGAATCCTGCACCCAGTTTCATTTCAGTTTGCTTCTCAATGAGCCTTTCCCGTTGATTTATCCGACATGGCTCTAATGTACGGAAAACTGAGCCTACGATGGACTGAAGGTTTTACTAAGATATTACCAAGATACTTTATTACTACCTGATGCACTTACATTTGAGACCAACCCGTCTCTGTCATCTGATATGGACTGACATTTATCCTTCCTGCAACAGATTAGAAGTATCGCCAGCCACGCAGCTCAGGACACTGGAGCTTCAGCTACCCATGTACGCAACAAGATATGATAAGATTCCCAAATATTTTCCGTCTTATTGTAAGGGTCACGTCCCTTACTCCATATATAGAGCCTGCGACGGTATTCACACGTACCGAATATTGTGGCCTTTTGGTCCAGTTGGAGGTTGGGTCTCATCGCAGGCTGACCTAATCCCTTACACTTATCCCCGTCGGTCTGTACGTGCGAAAACGAATTTACGCTCCTTGTTCTCAATTACACCGTTCCTGTCGACTTGTTATTGGAGAAGCCTTTTCTCCTATTCCCAGGTGTCCTTTTCAAGGGTCATGGGCCGTGGGGTGACTGCCAGTAGACTATGAAGTGGGATGAGGATGTGCATACATGGGGAATTACACAGATGTGTCTGTCCCTATTGACTAGGACTTACATATACTACGAGTCGGTATGTATACGTATAAGCTTGACTTGTACTGCCTTTTTGATGTTTACCGGTCGGCTTCATGCTCCGTGTTTTTCAGAAGGGGTAAGTTTCGTTCTAGCTACAAACATATCTATGGAGATTGCCATTGGATCTTGTTTGTGGTCCATACGCAACAAAAGGCACGCGGTTTGAATCCGAATCAGCTGTCTGCCACCCCCACCATTCATTGTCCCTCATGCTCAGCATCGAGTCCAGCATCCCAAGACCACCATTGTCGGATGCGGTAGGCACTCAGATCAACACTCAAATCCTCGAGCCCCTATTTCGATATTCAATCGTTGTCATCCTCGTATCTTGTGGACTTTTCATCCTTCGCTACCACTATCCGTGCCTGACTCTTCATTGTCTGGAACACCACATCTCCGAAGCTCACGATGCATTGGAACGTTGTCACGTGGGACGAATCTCTGCGACTGTGTGGGCTTGTTATGAAGCGGATCTGTGGAGGTAAGTATGAGTTCATTTGGTTGAACATTTCATCTTCCGCTGAAATTAATTATCACTCCGTCGTCTGTCATTACTCTAGAGCTGAGGATACCCTTTCCTCGATGAAGGGAGAGTTATCTCGCCATGTCTTTCTCTGGTCAACTATGCATACCTACATTGATTATCATCTTAAAATCATACCGAGGGTAGTTCGCTGTTATGAAGATATCCAGATGATTCGGGCTGCAATCTTTATGAGTGCATAGACCTGGATCAACAGCCTTAATTATCTACTCATACTAATCACAACCAATCTTTCACCCTATTTGATGATGATGAAGGGAATCATCGAATGCGCCAGGCGTAAACAAAGAGACATTGCTCTTAACGGCCTCAGCTGAAACCATGTCAGTACGGCTGACCCATCAGGCACTCGTAAATTGCGTTAGTTAGTCGGTACGGTATGTTTGTCAAAGCTGTTGGTATCAATGCGCTCTGAACCTAAGTTGAACGCTGATGATATTGAAATAGCTGTGACTGAGCAAGGCTAATTCAGATCAGGAAGTGGTGCTGCGTAGGACGTACGAAGAGATCGCGTTAGAGCCAAGAAAGAGTAAGGTATGGATGACAGGGCTATGAATGATTCCAACTTTCAACGGACGTCCTCGAGGCTATGTTCGGCAACCAGCCTCCAGCCCTCAATCATATATTCTATTTCTGTGGACCAATCGGAGCCATCGGCGATGTGTATGCTCTCAAGATGCACCTGAATAGCTCTAGAATAAATGTACTTCTATATAGGGAAATCCACAACACCATATATAACAACGCCTCTGCTCTGAACGGTTTTCAGCGTCAGAACGCCCCTCTAGGCTCTCTCCAGCATAACGTTAACTCCGTTATCTTCTCCTTTCATCTCTAATTCATGCCCGGCATTGAGACCAGCGACGTGAAACCATCATTGTCGAATATGGTGGCAACGCAAGTCGACGTCGTAGGGTCTGCTGATACCGTTCTCGAGCCCCTATTCCGATATTCAATCATCATCATTCTCGTATCTTTTGGACTCCTCATCCTTCGCCGTCGGTATCCTTGCCTGACACTCCATGCCTTGGATAAATCTATCTGTCATGTTCAAGATGCCTTACGACGTTGTCGGGAAGAACGAATCTCTGCAACTGTATGGTGTACTCACGAGTCGGATGTCTGGAGGTGCGAGTTGACATCGTGAATTTATGGTATTGTTCTAACGCACTTCTTCATGCTCACCCTCTCGCCATTTGTTTTGCAGATTCGAAGATAGGCTATCTCTTATGAAGGAAGAATCATCCTATCATATATTCCGCTGGACTTCTATGCATGTCTATGTCTACCATAACCTCACAACAATCCCTCAAATAGTCCACTGCTACGATGATATTCAAGCGAGTTTGACTTCACTTGTGGTGAGTATACAGGTATTTTCATGGAGAACTGGTCACTTATCCTCATTTGTTGGTTTCAATGAAGGGTATCCTCGAGCGCCACGGCCGGGAGCAGAGATCTAGAAGCAGTGGGATTCCAGAGAGCTTCTTAGACCCCAACGCTGACATACTAGAGCCAGCCACAGTCGGCAATCCAAAGGCTCAGTACGATACCACTGCGCGTCAAACGGAACAAACTTTTGGTTTCCGTGGTCGGAATGTCTGCCAAAGCTGTCGTAAGTATGTCATAGTAGTTCGAGTCGTCATGCTTACAATCCATTGAACTTATTTGGAAGATAAGACTAGATATGACTAAGTTATGGCTGATAGTCCGTATACCCAAATGATATAGTATTCAGAATAGAGCCGTAACCTGGTCATGAGGGTCAAATTTGTCTGTATGCTTTGCGTTTGCTTTCGTCTTGCTATCTAAGTACCCTCCTAATTGAATAAATCCCATTCTCGCCGTACTTACCAACACATCTCATTGACTTCATCCTAAAACAACACTTTACGACTTCCAGCGACTAAGTAGCAGCCTTTCCGATGGACAGCGTGCAATCATTATGAGATGGAGCTAGTGATGCGCGGGCCAGGGCTTAAAGCCCGAAGCCCGCCCAAGCCCGGCCCTAAAAGCCCAGACCTGGCCCGACCCAATGCTCGAGCTTATAGGACTGAAATTTGGGAGGCCCGAAGCCCAGAGCCTGTCGGGCGTACCCGACAGCAAGATTAAGTACTTGACAATGGCTCATATTCAATGACAATATAACTCTTGTAGTCAAACGGAGCTATTACAGGTGTCCTACCGCTGAATTGTACCAATGTGTATACCTGTAATTGCTTCACAGTACTGCACTTATATCTGACACTTGAGTTCCACCTTAGTTTCACTTTGGTTCCGCCTAACTTCTGGCATTGAAATATTGTCCTAGAGCCTAGAAACAGTCTAAAGTACACTTTAATGGCCAATTTTGGCATGTCTGCATGTTTGTAAATTACTCAGTAATGGACAAAAAAATTCTGTAAAAAGCCCTGGCCTAGGGCCGGGCCTGGGATTTTACAAGGCTCGAGCCCTACAAAACCCGGCCCTGGCCCGCACATCACCAGGTATTTTTTATTACAGGGAAGTGGCTCAGTAGGTCTACCACAAATTCGTCAATAGGAAAGCGTTTTGATTGGGATAATGGGTTACTAGTAGAACTAGTGAAGGAGGACTCAGACGCGCTATGTAAGCTAGTAGCTCTTTGCCTACAAGAACACAGCCATGCATTTAGGGGCGTCGAGTACTCTCAGCGTTTGGGCACATCTGAAGCTAGTCGTCCTGACAGTGTCTGATTCTGCGTGCATTAAGATATACATCATTTGTTAGAATATACATGTATACATGTGAGCGCATTAACACGAAGAATCAGATTATATGACTGACAGTCTAGAACAGGCAAAGTAAACCAACAACCCCATAGGTTGGAGCAGTCCATCTTCCACAAGCACCGTCTACTACTAGCGTAATCTCATTTCCGAAAGTCCTGCTCAAACGCTGTAATAGCGTCGTATCAATACCGTCAGGCAAGGGAGTATCCACAGTCCCACTCGCTCCCAAAGCCGCAGAATTATTATATCCATCCAACATCAAAGCCACACTACTAGCCCTGTAATACTGAATGGACTGCTCTGGTTTAGGAGCATCAGGGGCGGAGGCATTGTAGAGGTAAGTTTAAGACGAAGAAGAGGCAGAGTTGGACATGAGGCGGGAAGAACAGTTCTGGTGAGGTTCGTTGTCGCTGGGGATTCGGAAGATAGTTTGGGTGTAATTGGATTGGAAGGCTACAGTCACCTCGATACCTCCAGGTCGAGAAGAGTTGTTAGAGTATTCAGAGAGCAAAAGGCGGTTGGTGACGTGGTCCGCCAGAGGTAGATTTCCAAGAAGAAGTCGTTGCGAACATGTTTAAAACTAGGTCATGGATGACCATCATGCAACTTGCACAAAGATGGTGATATATCTTCTGTTCGTGCTTGGTTCGTGCATATTGAGTTAGTCCCATTTTGTATGACGTGTATGACGATAAGTCATTTTCATGATCACATGTGAGTAAAAAGAACGCACCTTGTCGAAAGCTCTGCAGGTAAGAGACGTAGAAAGTTGTTTGGACCAGAAGAAGCAAAGAAAAAAAGCGAAACTTCAGTCCATTTCATAGAAAGGAAGCCGAGGTACGAGATGAGAAAGGGGTCTTCGTTCCACCAGAAACGAGAAAAAACCGAGCCCCTTGAGGGGACCGAAGCAGTAACTACGGAGAAGAGAGGCGTGGTTTGTAGTCGACCTCTAAGTGCGTGGCTATGTAGCTCACGCTGAAGCCCACTGATCCAAGCGGGAACAAACAAACACCAGGTTCTTCCTTGACCACTATGTCTGCAGCTTCCTCGATAACTATCGCAGAGGCGTGGTTTGTAGTCAACCTCGTGTGTGGCTATGTAGCTTACGCTGAAGCCAAGCGAGACAAACAACATCCACCGGGTTCTTCCTTGACCACCAGAAATCGGAGTGATATGAAGAATTTTTCTGCGTCTATCTCTGAGGCTGGACTCGCCTTTTTCTTTCCCCAGCTAGTTCTGTTTGCTATGTTTTTGCTTCCAGCGAATTTATCTGAAAAAGGTGCGTTTCGGTGCGTAGTAGATGGAATAAAATGACCTATTGTTACAGTGACCAGTCCATAAATAATTGTATAAAAGAAGAAACCGTATCATGTCCTTTTGGAACCAAACTCATACCACTTCCATAACCCAAATATCTTCGCCTCGCCGACTCTTCCTCAATCCAACCAATTTTGTGCCGGGGAGGTAGTCCAACCTTGTCCAGTCCGTGCACTTCTCTTCTCTTTCCTTTTTCTGCCAAACCGGCTCCCCAGGCATCATCTGTTCAACGGGAGTTGCCAGTACCCCAAGAATCGTCACCATCACGTCCTTCACCGTCACAAACTCGTATGCCGACCTATGAACCGTCACCGCCCATGGCAGCACCGGGTGTACTATGCTCATGGACGGTAGAGGAGGATTTGTCGCCGGTCTCAACAAGTGTTTGTCCCACCCATCATTACGCCCACAAAGCACAACAGGCAACATTCTCAGGTCAATGTCGAGGCCAGACCCCGACCTGAGAAGCGGTATCACGTCGACGTCGTGCCCGACTTGACCTGGTAGAGGGATGCTGGAGCAGGGACGTGTCGGTGCCTCGTCTTGTATCTTATGGGTGTCCCGAGTCCAGCTACTCGGTGTCGACATGCGCGCTTTGGGATTCTCGTGCACGGACCAAGTAATAGACATCGTCGTCGTTGTGCTCCACAGCAGGGAAGGATTTGAAGTACCGGAAAACGTCTGATATGGCGATAGCTGGGTCACTAGACGATGCCGCGGGGAGGACAACGCATCTGTTGCATATCCTAGAGATGTATGGGAATGGTATTCAGAAGTAGCTGGAGGTGGTTTTGGGCAATGTTGAGGTCGTTGTGGAAGGTGGTATGGGTGGGGTGTGACTGGTACTGGCATCGTGCTGGCTGCTTTGGTGTTCTACGGACTGCTCAGCGCTCCCTCTGCTCATCGGTCCCAATGACAACATACCTCTTTCCCAACAACTGTGGCTATACGCCGGCTTCCACCAGCTCAATATGGCTCGCGTAAGGCTAATACGACGACGACGAAGACTCAAAGACTCAAAATGCGTCACAAGGACGACGGCGGACCTCTTGGTGGTGGTTTGGGGAAGAAAGGGAAATGCAACGACAGATCAAAGACCCCAATCTTTATGAGTAGCTGGAGAAGTTGGTCACTCTTGTTTCAGGTGATTTGTGGTCTTCATCATGCGTGGTTGTTATTATACGCGTTTTTATTGTCCAAGCTAATACGTTACTTTGCAGTCGGTGTATGGTGCTTTAGACGCGTCAGTTTGTCTTGGCCACGTCTAGACTTTCTTTATTGTGCGTGAACACTGTCTTGATTTATTTCTAGGGAGGCTAACTGCAGATACATTATAATACAACATAGGCATCGAGAGGAATATACATGGTGGTCCGTGCGCAAATATCAACGCTCATACTCATACAACATCCATATACCATACATCCTCGCCCGACTCGCTTTTTCTCAACCCTACAAACCGCCTCCCTGGCAAATAATCCAACCTAATCCTGCTTCTGCTCCCTCTCGTTCCGTCGCTGCCGATGCCCAGAGGCATCGGTATCGGTACCGGTAACCTCAACGACTCCACTATGGTCACCAATACATCCCATACCGTCACATACCCCAACCCCATTCCTGACCGATACACCGTAATCGGCCAAGGTAGCTCGGGGTGTAACACCGTCATTGAGGGTATTGTTGGACTCGTCGCTGGCGCGCCGAGGTACCTTTGCAACTGTGTCCTCGTCCTCGACCCCGTCCCTGGTTCACCTCTCAGTCCAAGTTGTCTTGACGACATACGCAAGTCGATGTCTAGCCCAGACCCAGAGCCCGACTGGAGGAATGGGATTACTGACACGTCAACGTTGACTTGAGGTGGAAGAGGATAGTGGTGTAGAGTCTTGAGGGTTTGGGAGGGGTTGGCGGTAGTGGTGACGACATAGGCGCATCGGTCATGTCAGGGCTGGCAATATGACGCCGGTGCACGGGCTCGGTATGGATGAATAGAGGATGACTGGGACATCGACGAGAACGGCTTACCAACGCGTATTGGGGAGCAGAGCGCGTTTGAGTCGTCACTTGGCTTTCGGCCAGGAACGTTTGTGACGTTGCCACTGCTGGAGCGGGATGGTACCCTTCATGGGTTGGATATTGGGGAAAGTGTTGGATGCGGTACATTGGGGTCCTGGGAGCTCTCATGTTCGTTGTCGATGAGAATCACGAATGGTCAAGCTGGGCTGCGCACTGTTGAGCATGATGGAGTCATGTAGGCAAGGGATGCTGTACCTACGCTTTTTGGTCCAAGCTGTTCTGTCGGATCGAGGAGTCAACTGTGAGGTGATGCAGATGCAAATGGGGGAGTGCTTGAGTGTATGTGCTCTTGCTAGGCTTTTAAATTCACAGTCGGATCTCTGAATGGATCCTTTCCTGAAGACCATGAAAAGAGTTTTTAGCCTTTGCACCCACGATCCATAATGAATATCATTCGTTAGCATTGGAATACCTCATTGACTGAATGATTCGGTATCAATTCTGTATACATCAAAGATCTCTCGACTCCGGAACCCTTCACTCGATGTATTGCATGTCATTTTCATTAGTATGAATGTACGCCCAAAAAGCTAAGGTGGTAATAGATTGGGAGCGGACCACTTCCCATGGTATCTCTCATGAGCTAGTCCTGTCTCCTCGGCTCGTTATTCAGTTGTACAACTTCCCCAAATTACTTCCGGATCCAATCCATTCAAAACGAATGGTTCTTACTTGATGGCCCCTAGGCAGTCAGTCAAATATATGTCCCTACCCCATACAACTCGGTGATATCACATCGTCCGCTTTATTTGACTGCGGTCAATTCAGGATCCTTACGATTCGAAGCTATTAAACAAGACAGGGTCTCGAACGCATACATGATAGAAAGCAACTGATCAGTGAGAACAGCCAAGTATGGCACTGGCGGTAATAGTCCTGGAGACCTGGATTCTGGTTCTCCACTTCCTCATCAATCAGCACCGAGAAGCGTATCGAAGTTGAGGAAGAAAATCATTCAGCAGTTCAGCCCACGTACTAAGTAGTAAGTACATTGATAATAATTTGATACCACGGTGAAGTCTCAACCAAGTTGATGCTCCCGCTTCTACAGTATGTGTTTATGAAACTAGCTCTAAGCTTTGAAAGCCCTTTGATCCTTTTTTGTGCCACAAACCATCAGCACCGAGATCAAGCAAACCAGTTTATGCTTGGCTGTACAGCTCGGGGCACTGACATCTTGGGTTGATGTCAAGCTGGGTCGCGTATTGGATTCGGCGAGTGGAGTGCCCGAACAGCCTTCATCAATCATCATCTGTAGCTTTTTAACAGAAATTGGCTTAATCTTGTTTTGGGTCTCGTGCCCGGATGTAAGGCTTCACAAGCTCACTAAACTGGTCTGGTAATGATATCTACTCATATCGATATCCACTGGATTTCCGAATGGAGTCAAGTTGTTGTGTCATCGGTTCCCTCAAGTTAGAAGGTCCCGTCCTAAGTGAATAAGTTGGCCAGGGGGAAGTTGGACATTCCCTACATCCGGATTATACTGAAGTGATCCCTCGCTCCGTTGAAAGTTCTCTTGAAAGTTGACATTGCTCAAGTCTTATGAGACAGTGAAAGTCAAAACCTGATCGAATCTCTTTATTCTGATGATCATGTCTTCGCGCCTTGTTTGGGACACGCAAAATTAGTTCAATACACCTTACGAAGTGTACTGGAGGTTCAGAAGACTCGGTGGCGTGTTCAAGACAATCATCTTTTTGAATACCCGGACTTTTTAGAGCAGTAAGGGTCCTGGATCGCCACCATTCCATACGTCCCTGTTGTCCGTCAGCAAGGCTCGATATGATATCATGAAGTATCCAGCTGTAGATTTTTCTTGACTCCTGATCAGGGAAATCGATTTCGAACCTTTCACTTCGTCCAATCACAAGGCCCAAACAGGGGTCTCGTGGCCCACAATTTGCCTGAGTAGAGAGACACGAAGAATCATTTTGAACGAATCGGAAGGGCAAGAGGGCGGTTCAACATTGAACTCAAACAAGGCACGGAAACTTCTGTGTACGTTCCACAGAAGACGCGACGCGACGCGCCCTTGACTTTTACACGTGAATAGCTCGAAGTGAACTGGTTCGTTGAGGAAGGCTTGCTATGTAGTTGGACTTTGGACCACGGTAACGAGCTAATTCGTGGCAATAATGACGAGGCGGTGTATGTAGTTATCTCCCGTGGCCTGACAATCCGACGCAGTGAGTAAAAGAACCATTTCCAAACTCGGTCGAGAAATAAAACTGAGGACCAAACTAAGAATGGTGCGATAGTCTTTAAATGCGTCCAGCTCAGCAATCCCTTCTTTATGTCCCTCCCACATACATCTCCAACAACACCACCTCAATACAGGGACAACTGCAAAGGCCATCGTAGCTTGACCCAGCTTGACCTACAGATCGCAAGGTATCCCCCTGTCTTCATGAGCTCTAGTCACTATGCTGAATGACGAGCAGCTCACCTTGCCCATTTCCACACAACACGACCGACACTAATCGCTAGCATAGACATGAGAACTCCCAGGACCCCAATGCATCGCGTTCAACACCTTACTCAATATCCCGTGGTGGAAGACCCAACACATGGAGGGTACCATCCTACTCTAGCAGCAGCAACGTCTCAGACGTCCCTGATGGATCAAATGACGACTGAAACACCCTCTGTACCTCAATTCCCGTTAGTATGTCGTTCACGTCGATGTCCCAGTCATCACTATTCACATCCCTTTCCCGGCCCGTGCACTAGCGTCAAATTGAAAGTTCTAACATGACTGAAGGGCCAGTATCGTTACCACCACCAGCCCCTCCCAAACTACAAACACTTTGCACCACTATTCCTCTTCCACCTCAGGTCGACCCTGGCGTATCCATCATCCCATTCCTCCAGTCAGGCTCCGGGTCTGGGTTGGACGTCGACTTGCGTATGTCTTTGAGATAGCTTGGACTTCGAGGGGAACCAGGAACAGGGAGGACACAATTACAGCGGTATCTCGGTGCAGCAGCGACGAATCCACTGCTACCGTCAATGACGGTGGCCCATCCAAAGCTGCCTTGGCCAATAACGGTATATCGCTCGGGAATGGAGTATGTGACCGTATGGGATGTGTTGGTAACGATAGTTGAGTCGTTGAGGTTACCGATACCAATAATTCCGGGTACTAACAGCAATAGCACGAGAGGGCGGGGTGCTAGATTACCTACCAGGGAGGCGGCTGGTAGGATTAAGGAAGAGTGAATTGGGCGAGGATGTGTGGTATATGGACATTGTATGAGGACAATTCGCGACTTGAAGCGCACGGAACACCATGCATATTCCTCTTTTTGCCTCTGTAGCACTGAAATGTGACTATATCAATGTACTGTTAGTCTCTCAAGAGATGAACGAAGACAAAGTTGACGCACCGACTAGATGACAGGACAAGAACCAAAACTGCCCCTGGAGCCAGACAAAAGAATCAGAGAGCCTATGCTTGGAGCACTGTATACCTAGACAGTAAAACAATAGCCTTGAGCGATAAAAACGCGTGTAATGAGAGATATAAATCACCTGAAACAAGATGGTTACTTCCCAAGATACATCAAATTACAAGCGTGTCCCTTTGTTGCACCATTTCCCTCCCTCCAAAGAAACACGCTTCGTGTCTAAGCCACCACGGAGACACTTCCGCATATAACGGAGATACCCTGGAGAACTGATACGCTGTCAGTGAAGCCGACGATGAGCTCACAACGTATTGAAGAGTTGCAAGAACCACGGACCAGCAGAATACCCTTCGTAGCCAACCCGTGCACGGCTCACAACAAAAGTCATCATCGACTCAGGCCCATTCCAGATATGTACACCGGTCGACATAAGCCGGTCTACGATGTACTAGAGACTATTCTTAATAGTACCCAGTGCACACCAAGGAATCTAGGGCATTAATGGGGTTATGAACCCAGCTGGAAAAGCCATATGAAATGCTGAAAATATACTTGTCAAATTCTTAGAATAAAAGACCCAGGGAAGTAAAAGCATTAAGGACCACAAAAAAGCGAAATTTTGGCGCCAACGGAGCTAGTGTACTAGACGCCAAATGCTTGAGGATATTGACGGTAACTGTTGAGAAACTCGGAGATGATGTTCGTTCCAAGCCCCCTCTCTGATTGGCTGAATTTGTTTGGCTTGCTTTATGTTTTGCATTGTTGACGCAAGCTTCAGAGGAAGGGGCTTGTCATTTGAAGGTTGCTTCATACATCTTTTCGTCTGCCTTTCCCCGCTGCCCTTTTTGCTAGTCTCGCTTATTGTATCCATATTCAGGTAATGCGCCATTTTTAATCGCTACATCCGCCAAAATGCCTGAGCAAATCGACGAAATTTTGACCCCTCAAACGCGAAAACAATGACAAGACCGGACAACAGTGTATGCTACACTGGTCTCGGTATGTTTATACATGATACTCTATTCTACTTTTCCCTTCTAAACTTCGCCTCCAGTACCTTTTTAGTCTCAATCGCGAACGTAGCTCTCACTGTCAACGCGAACATACTGTATCTCATACCCCTACTTTTTTTAGCTTCTACCACTCATGCAGAATCGCCCTCATACTCCCCAAAATGTTTCGGCCCATACATTTGATACTCCAAGACGTCGTAATCCGCCTCTGAAGAAAGCACACGGGGTGAAAACACAGTCGGAACTGCCTGTTCGTATGCGAACCCTTGAAGCCGTCCGAGATGCGCTCAAAAATGAACTTCAAATCCCATTTGATCCAAATGCATGGCAGTATCGTCTCGTATGTCGTATCTCTATGGGCTACGATGGTCTCATCGTCGCCGCTACCGGTTTGGGCAAGAGCTTGATGTTCGCTGGTGTCGCAAAGTTGGGGAAGAAGGGACTGGCAGTGGTTGTATGCCCTTTGAAAGTTCTAGAACCTGACTCGATCAGGTATGTTCTATATGCCTTCAATGCTTCGCTATTTTCTCATCTATTTTTGCGTTCAGGTCATCTCGAAGGTGATCCGGAAGGCATTTACGAAGGGTTCCTACTCCATCACGACAGGCTTCCCTGTCTGACACGTGTGAGGAACATGAATACACTACATCACGACAGGCGACTTCGAACGATGGTAGTTGCAGTGGAAACCTTTCGTAGATGCCTTCCGGATCACCTACTGTCTACAAGATGCGGTGTATTCATTTTCCTTGGACGTGTCAGACAGGGAGGGAAACATGTTGAAAGGGTTTTCTTTGGGTGCTACTAATGCGGCATGGGTTGTAGTATCAGAGATGTCCAGTACTCTATCATCTTTGATCTCCCAAAGTCGCTGTCGACCGTCCTACAATGGTGGGGACGTGCTGGTGGCATGGAGAATATTTGAGCTTTTTTTCGAGGAATTTCCTATTTTTTTTTTTTGTTCTGGGAAGTCATGACTAATCAGCACTTTTCACCTGTCTCCAGCTTCGGGAGCCCATTGTACTGGAACGGCCTCACTATGGCCTTTGAAACTCGATAAGCATATTAAACGCAGGCCTTTCATACTTGTATCCAAATTTTAGCTTGTTCAGCACACTCAGCTTTTTTGTCTTACCATATTCCCGCATTCTTTGGTGTTTACAGTCCCCAAACTGATTCCGATAGCTCTAATACTGCTAGAGATATTTCGCGAAAGTTTTGGCAGTGGGCATTCCAGGTCCGAACACACCAGGATTGCCCGGGTATCACAGATACTGTCACGAAGTGTATTACGGTCCTGTCACATGGAATCCAAAACTTACGATTGCCGTATTCTCGTATTAAAGTGATGTGTTCAAGATGTGTTCTGCCTGAACTGTAGATGTATAGTATAAATGTACGTCCGTATGTTCCCTCTCTTACTTACCCTAGCTCTCTCCCACTTTCTCACATGATACACATGCACACAAACTCCCCTACCTTTGATGACACCGACCCTATGCATCTTTGCCAGGAGATTCAAACTGGGAACATTGTTGCTATTACTACCGGAGTCATTAGTGCGGTCATAACCACGATCTTGCTTGTACGCCTTCGCTATCCATGCCTCACTGTCTCTGGGTTGGAGAAATATGTTGATCAGTTGAAAACGATGTTGAAGAAGCTAGAAAAGAAGGATTGGATGTAATGATGTTTGAGAATACTCTTCATCCGTATGTCTTGCTTTTTTTTTTTTTGCCCCGAGTATTACGTACTGATTTTTTTCTCCTTTCTCCTTTCAAATCCAAGACTCCCCAACGATCTATCCCATATCAAAGTTCGAAACAACAGCAACCTCTTTCGCTGGTCATCTGTTCACACTTATTTCTCGTCCTCGTTCCGCATTTTACGATCAACTATTTATTGCTATGACGAAGCTGAAAAACTTCAGGTATCGGTCTTGGTGGGTGGCACCGTATTTCAATAGCCGTACGCGTGTACATGGTCAAAGTAGCTGATCGTTCGACGTCTCTCTCATTCAGAATGCTATGGAACATAAGCGTCAGTCTCAGCATAATTTTGAACTTCAGTATCGGTGCCGGGGAAGCGAACATCCCCGTGGCAGTCTTAGTCTATTCATTGCATCTAGGCTTGATAGAATCTGATCATGTACGAAGATCACCCGGACAATCTTCTGCGCTTCGAAGCTTGGTTTCAAGTCTTAATTTATCATAGCCGCATAAAACTTCGACCTGTTTACTTCCAAATTCCACTCCTATCTATCTCATCGACCTTTGCTATCATCATTTTGTCATTCAGTTGTTCGTTTCGCTCTGTTTTATAATTTCCGTATCAAATTGTACTTGCTGTTTTTTTTTTTTTTTTTGGTATGCACTACTTTCCAAGTTGTATCGTCGTAATACTAGATGCCTAGCTCCTAGTTTTACGCGCATTTGTTCGTTTACTTGTAGCAGAGCCCTTACAGCCGCTACGCCGCTCGTCCGGACGTGCCTTGTTACTTTATAGACCATAGACTACATGGTCGTTTGTGACGATCCTACATATTACGTCGCCATTTGTTGTGCCTTTGTCTTCGAATGATTTGATCAATTTAGCTTCTGGGAGGGCGATAATAACGGCCCTCGGTTCCCGGTGGATCATGGACATATCCCAGGAATAAATGAAACCATTTTTCAAAGATGATTGGAAGGTGAGGGCCCGTCCACCAATTCAAGTTAACTAGTAGACGTAAAGCCAAGTGAGAAGGGTAAGTTGTACTGTATATACTAGTACCCTGACCGAATGATTATTCAATGGAAGAACTAACCTTGGGCGCTCAGTTGATGCGGGTGTAAAGGGGAAGGAAGGTTCTCAAAACGCCATGTGGAGAGTGTCGAACTGATCATGATTCTCTTCGCCACCCTGTAGCACAGCCACTGCCTAAGGGTGCACGGCCCACTCGAAGTTGGGCTATAGACTAGTTTTTGTCAGCTCGCCTACTTTATACAACTATAATTTTGATCTGTCTCCAGTTCTGGGACGTCCAGCAGTACTAGTGCTTACTGAGGTACTCAATTTCGCGAGTCTTGCTCGGAGACTTTCCCTCAGGCTGGTCTAATGCGAACTTCAACTTAGTCAAGGCGAAGAGGAGAAAAAGTT